>CAAKHB010004088.1:26533-50419 GCA_901007665.1 Aeoliscus strigatus
TTGTGTGTGTGTGTGTGTGTGTGTGTGTGTGTGTGTGTGTGTGTGTGTGTGTGTGTGTGTGTGTGTGTGTGTGTATGCTGATCTGTTCATAGCACATGCTTTTATTGCGATAATGATCAGTCAGTAATATGACTGAATGTGCACCCTACCTGTGTGTCTGCTCCCACGTCTGTATGTCGGGGCGGAATTCCACTGTGTGCGATCCAGAGAGCAGAGAATTGTAAATGCACAACCATGTCCAGACAGATGATGTGACAGAAAGGTTGTTACATTACTTTTGTTGTGATCTGGCTCGAGAAAGTATAATTAACTTGACCGTCAAGGGGGCAGCGTTGGAGACAGTATAGATACTGGTAGAGGAAACACTGCATATTAATGCTTGCATGATTGTGGTAATTCTGTTGAATTAATGATTTGGTTTGCTGAATCCTGGTTTATCTGTCTTATGACTGAAAAGCATGAATATAATATGAGTGGTAAATGGATAGGAGCACAGCTATAGGGTCCCTCAAGGCTTCTGAGGGTCATGATACAGTATTTGATGCCTTATTTATCTGTGCAGGCTTTCCCATTCCCTAGAAACCATATTTCTACTCTGAGCTACAAATGAATGGAACAGAAATGTCGCCGATGATCATCCTCAACTGTTCCCTGTTGTTTTGTTGAAATCGGTAAATGTATCTATGGTGGCTGCAGAACAGTTTGCTAATGCCGCTATAGAGATTAGGTATAGAATAGGTAAAAAGAAGTAAGTCGTGAAAGAAGTAAGTCGTGAAATATAGCTTGGCCAAATCATTCACATTCACTTTCTGTCCAAACAGAAATATGCTGTCAAGATGACATTTTTGTTGAATTTTCAGGGCTGTATTTTTACACCTCACATCTAATAAAAACACATGTGCGGAGGACCAGCAGAAAATAATTTGTAAACTAAGCTAAGCACATATTCCACTCATCAATCTGCAAATCTCAGGCAGCCGTGCGTGCGTGTTCACTGTTTTTCCATTTCTTCACTGCAGGCTAGAAGCAATGATAAGCCATGCACCCTTTGTTCTGAACATATTTATATCGTCCTTCACTGTTTCCCATCTTCATATCCTCATTCTCCTCGTCTGCATCTTGCTCTCACCCACACTTGTGGTTTATTTGGCTCACGTCGACTGGGGGCAAATGAAATCTAATTTAGCCAGTAATCAAGAGCTCAGATCGGTGTGAGGGTGAGTGTGTTGCTGCTGTATGCTTCTGCTTATATTGGCATTATTCCGAATGAACTCTTCTCATTTATCCCGAGCTCACAAAGTTAGAGGCAACAACAAAGCAAATGGTTTTCAGGAAACATCATTTCATTTTTCCTTTTTGGAATTAGTTTCTTAACCTGTATTTTTTCTTCCCACAGTGCACATCTATCCCTATCTAGAGAACGTTTTGATATTTGAGGTAAACCAGAGCTGTCAGAAGCACCACCACAGGAAATAAACATCTGGAGATAGAAGTTTTGGACCAAACTGCTTGTCATAATCTCCATCTCCATAGACTCCCACATTGGCATTTAGCAGCAGACCTGCTTTGTCATGCAGTGTTTGTATCAGGAATTACCTGCACACCAATAGATACAAAGTTCATTTTTAGTCCCGCAATATTCTGTTAGAGTGGATAGTTTCGTCATGCTGTGCAATAGTTAATTTGACAAAACGGTAATGTAACTGACCTGACTTGTGTTACCGTTCTGATGGAGATTTTCAACCAATTTAATTTATTTTAATTTATTTGAATGGGCAGATTCACTGATGACAGTGATTATTTGATTGTTTATTGTTTTAGTATCTTATTTTCTCCCGTCAATCAATTGACAACTCAGTCAACTGTATTATGTCCACAGATTGATCTGATCTAACACCTGACAACGTTAAAAACAGGAAAATTTGAGATTGGTTATGTCATGTGAATAAAGTGCATGATTCTACATAATGTCCTCAGTCTTTGTGACTGATGTGAAAGAAAAAGAACAAAGAGCTTTGCACACACTCTGACGAGTCCCCAAAATTCCGTTGGGCCTTGTGATTAAGACCGCTTGTTCAGGCGCATCACAGTTCCGCCACTCATTTCACAGAAATTCAGGTTTCAGACGTATCTTTTGTCCAGTGCAGCACTTATGCTGTCAAGGCCTGTGATGTGTTTTTCATTCGATAAAAAGCAAATGTCCATGGAGAAAGGAAAGAGATTGTTCCAGTCCTCTCCAGTTCTGTTGTTTCCTTCATTGTTCCATTCTATACATCACTGTACTTAAAACTATACAGATGCATTCATATTCTGCATTATTACTCAACATTTCAGACACTATCCAGGCTTGATGTATGTGTTATATTTCAATTTTATACCAATTGGCATCTCTTTATTTCTCCAAAAACAAAGATAAAATTTAAAAAAATGTCCTTTTTAGTCCTTTTTAACTTCATTAATTTTCATTATATATGCAGTGAGTACTGAGTCATAGTCATCTAATAATGTCTGTATTTATGTCTTAGGGAGACTATGATCCAGTCAAAACTCGAGTGCTCCACTTCAAAATGAATCCCACGACTGTAGCCAAGCAACAGCGCCAGCAGGAAGTGGATGCTCTCCGGGAGGAAGTGACACATCTCCAAGAACTGGTGCGCTCATTGCAGGATGGACGCCATTCACAAGATGAAGTCGGTTTGCATTCGACCAGTGTGAGTCTCAGTTTGCTGCCTTCAAAGGAGATTTTAGGTAAGTGCAGTCCTTCTTATACTTCAAGCCACATAATAAAAGAAGAAAGGTTGTTTCCATGGTCCATCATTTTCCTTCTGCATTCATTGATTAGTTAAGTTTACCTTGAATGCTTCTGCCGGAATGAATGAACAGCAACTGCCATAAAAGGAATACGAACAGCCCACCAATCTTGTGCAGCCTGATTCTAAAACCATTTGGCCACAGCACTGTTGCCAAAACATTAGTGGAGAGTTTTGGGGTTCATTATCCTGCTCACGGACACTTTGACTTTCTCTCTGCGAGTCAAGATTTGAAGTGGGAACCTTCTGTATACTGTATTACCTGCTTTACCACTGAGCTCCAGCCACTTTAGGTCAGAGTTGAAATGGTTGTGGATCAGCACAAATACCTACAGTGTTTCCTGGAAACTTGGCAAGTGGAGCAGTTCTACTTGACACGATCAAATCAAAATCTTTAAATCTTACACCCAAGGGAGGCGCTTCCTCACATGCTAATGGAGAAGAATGACAGACAGATTAAAGGGAAAAAATATAAAAAAAAAAAAGGATAACAACACACACATTCACACTGATTTGTTTTGGTTTTGACCAAAAAAAGATCTCAACTTTAACACATTTTGGGAGATTAGCGCCTTCCACCTCTCAACTCAAGTTTGTTAGGATAGGGTTAAATATATAATTGGAGTTCCGGATGGCTTTGCTGATTTGTCTTCAGAGAACCAGAGCGCTGTGTTCTAACTTATTTTTCTTCTATCCTTTTCCTCTGTCACCTCTCATCTTTCTTGTCTTCTTTGTCTAACTGGCAGCTCCTTTTTCCTATGAAACGATAAAACTTTTCACTCTTGTCCTCTCTTTGCCATCTTCAGTAGCTCTTGTCTGGTCCTGACCAACTCTTCTGAAGTATTCTTTCTTCTATACAAAGTCATAATTGCATTTCTTACAAGGGTGCTCAATTTAAACTATAGCACATAATGCACACCTAATCTGTGAAGCACTGTCTTATCTTCTGACTGTTCGACTTATTGGAAAGTCAGAAACGGTAACAGATAAAAAGAATCATTTCTTTGTAATAGATTGATTTTAATCGTTCACTAGTGTATTATAGTTTGGATTGTCTGTCATTAGAATTGCATCATTATCTGAGAGGGACTGTTTCTGCCAAATTGAAAATAGCTATTGGTTTCTTGTGTCTATTTCTCAGAATAGAACTAGTTCCATTCTAAATGTGAAAAACATGAGTTTTGTTTGTGAAAGCTAAAAATGTAATGTCAGCAGTCTGGGTTTATTGGCTTGATTTTACGTATGTGTGAGTTGTGAGTGAAAATGACTTCTGATGTTTGCGAAGCTCCAATTTGCAAATTCAGGAAATTGCTAATGATTTGCCTTGGGTGGGCTACCAAGGAGCAGTCAACCCTCGTTGACTAATGAGGTGTCTGCTCAGACACTAATTGAAGGCAGAAGTCACCAACTCAAAAATGAAATGATCACCACGTGTTTACAGGACAAACAGAACTTCCTGAGGCTCCTGTGTGCATCTGTCCTCATGTTACACTGAAACTGTGTAAATGTGTGTTGGAAACTGAAGATCATGAATAAGATAAGATATATATATATGATATTCTGGTACATATTATTTTATTTGCTTAGGTGTCTTTACTGTAATATTTAAGTGAAGCAGTTTTCCCACTCCTCAGTGTTGTGTGGTGCTGTCAGGGGAATTGAGCAGTGCGGCCCCACTAAACATTTATCGAAGCAGATGAAAGCTTAATGGTATGACATTACACGTATGTTCACATGCATGTATCACTTTCCACCATTACGGCTGTGATGTCAGTAGTCCATTCAGACTCATTTTTGCTTTGACACTCATTGCTCTGCCTTCTCAAAGCAAGTCTGTAAATTAAAGTAATTATCGCAAATTGATTCTCAACAAATTCAAACCAAGTCTCCCTCTCTGTTCCATGTTTTTTTCCCCCTCCCAGCTAGGACATGCAGCTGGCTGATGACTACATCAGTGCGTTCTAGTGTTTTGTAAGCATTAGCTGAGCAGATGAGCAGCGGATGAGGGTGATACCACATTCATATACTGTATGCTGCACTTAAACTGTGCGTCGTATCCCTCTCCATAGTCTTGTAAACTGTAACGTATGTTATGGAAATTTCCTATTCCACCAGTGAAGAGACAAAATATGATATGATATGTGAGTGTATATATGGGGCAGGTCGGCACCATCCCCTCTGTGCAGCTGCACCCAAGCTTTGGTTAGAGATAAGCTCGGTGCTAGGTGTTCAAGGACGGACACTAGTGGCGCACGGTGTATTTATTATGTCTAATAAAGAAGCTAAGGAAAACAGTAGGCAGGCACAAAATGCATCAAAGTAGAATTTTTTTTTCCATTACACATTTCAGACATGAATAAGTATTCCTGACACTTTCCCTCCATTTTGGTCACAGATCTGCGTAAGCAGATGGAGAGCTCTGAGCTGAAGAACCAGAGGCTCAAGGAGGTCTTTCAAAAGAAAATCCAGGAGTTCCGCACCGTCTGCTACATCCTGACTGGGTACCAGATAGACATCACCACGGAGAACCAGTACAAGCTGACCTCAGTCTATGCAGAGCACATGGACGACTCCTTGCTCTTCAAAAAGGTATGTTTGTTTGGTGGTGTGTTTCTGTATTTATAAATGCCCACTTGAAGGAAAGTAGTTCCTACAGGCGGTTTTATCTGCGTGAGCACTGATATCTGTTATTTCATGAATCCTTCAGCCTTTGGCAAGTTTGACCTTGCAGGGTTGGTCCCACACATACACACAGTTAACTACCTCCCACACCACATCAGTGTACCATTAGGCCACATTACAGCTTTGTGTGTGACTCGGCCATGCAGTGAAATGAACTCTCAGCCAACAGAAACTCTCTCTCCATGGAGGATGCCTGGTGTCAATCGGGGCATGGGCCATGTCGCAGGGCTTGGACATCGTCTATCCCTTAACTGTTGGTTAATCCTTTTCTTAAGTAGCTCTTCTCCTTTTATCCATTCCCTCCTCTGTTCTCTGTATCCTGCTACACCTTTCCTCTCCTTATCGCTTGCTTCTTGTTTATCTGCCCCGCTCTCTCTGTTCCTCTCTGATCTGTGTGTGTCACAGGAGCTAATCACTGTGTTGTTACTGTGTTATGCGATGATAGGGAGCCTCTAGCAAGAACAGACACCGTGAAGAATCCATACTGGCAATGTCGAAGGCAGCTTTATCATCCTGGACGATTAATTATTCTGGTTGCGTGATAGATGTTTGCATCCGTTCATTACTACTTTGCTGAAGGACTCACTTGAATGCTTGAGGAAAGGAGAATAACATGAATAGTAAATGCTGGGGGGTTGAATGTGTGTGCATCACTTTTTTTTCTAGTTGGTGTGGCCAATCTGCTCCATCACTCCCACCTGCGACCCTGCCAGAGGAGATAAATCACTGTCAATATTTATTAACTTCAGCCTGCGTCTTTACACACCACGCGCATATACAGTCGTAATACCCTAATTGTGCGCACTGTCACACTCCAATGCACACATACTCGCTCCAATCTCAGCAGTCACACCACACAGCACCCTCCACCCCTCCCCTCTCTGTTGGGTGCACATGCATACAGATGTGCAGACACACATGCGCACACAAAGCTGACAGCTCCAGTTTTTGTATTTGGCGGTTCTCCAGTGTGAATGACACACACGCCTGGTGGCCTGTGGCAGAGAGGTCGGTACTGCTAATGGAATACAACAATCACACATAAATTAACATGCTGGAACACAATATATGCAAGTTGTCTACTTAATGCATGTGTGTGAGTGTAATCTGAGTGGGAAGAATATAACGTGGACTAATTGTAGGATGAGGCGCAAGCAAATGGAAAGAAAACTGGATTTTGGACCGAAGGTCTTTACAAATGGAATTCTAATGTTATTCACCTCAGCAACAGGGTTGCCAGATAATCCTGCTAATATCCCTGTCAAGCAGAGGCACCCAAATCCCCCTCCCATGGTGTAAGCTGTTTAACCTGAAACCGTTGCATTGCTTCTTCATATTTTTCCACCCTTTTATTCAATTTTTTTTTCCAGCCCTTTAACACCATTATGATTTGGTAAAATTGCCAAATGAGTTATTTTTTTGTTGTTTCTATCACACAATATGACCCACAACAGGGGTTGTGGAGAGACTTGACAGAGGTAATTATGACTGCAAGAGATGTTTGTTAATTAACGCCAAAGCGTTATAATTTGCATCAATGAAAGGATTATAGAGGGTTTTGAAAAAGGTACATCAGTGATGACAGGTAGTGAACTCATGCTTAGTCTTAAATAGAAGAGGCAACCTACAGAGCTGTCATCGTTATGTTTATATGTTGTTACTTGTCACTTCTATTTTTGTATCTTAATGGTGAGATATAGCTTGTTATAACGATATTTGATTGGCAATCTTTTTCAATCACATTCATACAAACAATCCTCCTGTTTACACATTTGTAAGCACTCAGAGAGGAAAGATAAACTGACGGACTGTGCGGTCTCTGCAGAAGTGATTGTCACTGGCAGATGACGGACTTATTGCTTCTCATTTGTCCTGAAGCCTTATGTAGAGAGAGCGCGCTCCAGCTGATGTTTAAAGCCTCTCTAATGCTGGATTAATTGCTGTCAATGTTAGATCACCCGTAGCATACTCATGTGTCCAACAGACAGATGACCTTTACATTATTCTGTCCTTGTTAAGATAATTCAGTCAGCCTCAGATAATATTTGCATACAAGTTTCTGTCCATCAGTGAATGAATGAACTCCACACACCATTAAAAACCCTCCTCAAATGTTAAATATTGGATCTTTCTGAAAAGTAGTAAATACTCAGTCTCTACCGGCTGATTGTTTTGACACATTCGCAGCAGAGTGTGTGTGTGTTTGTCTGTGTGTAAAATTAATGGAAGCTCATTATAAACTGATACTTCTTGAAATAGTTTTATTGATTAGACTCCATCGAAGTCTTTAACTTGTGGACGAATGGTCAACAAGTAGACAGCAACTCCTGTTCTCAGTTTAACAGTCACTCACTATGCTTGTAGTCCACTGAATGCATGTTAACACAATGTCATTTGATTTGTGTTCCAAAATATACAATTCCACCATATATATCCTGAATTTATGTATTTGTTCACCTCATTGAGATGTGACATCCATAAACTGTCAAAGTCAAAGTTTAAATTGTTTGTGCATGCGTGCGTGCGCGCGCGTTACCCACTTCACCCACGTCATAGCTAGTTATTGTGCATATATACAGATTGTCAGTTCATGACTGATTAATTCAGCATCATGTCAGAATAGCTGTGATGGTGAAATTGTTGTGATAAGGGAAAGTGTGCAAAAAAATGTTTTTGAATTCAAGCATGGTTGTAATTTGAATTTTTAGCACACCCCTAGGTGAGACAGCTGATTAGCATCAGTGATTAGGCATTTATGAGGCTCTGCTAATCAGTGAGATAAACATCTTAGCTGTGTGAGCAAGTATATTATTTTTCCCTCAGAAGTTTGAAGGAGAAGGAGGCCCTGCTAACACTTGACAAAAGGATGTTTGTACATTTGTTACTGGTAATGGGAAAAATAGGTAATATGCAAATTACTCAGGTTGTTTGCAAACTACCTATGTGTTATGTGCAATAACTTGGGTTATTTGTACATAAACTGAAAATAGATCTGTATTTGCACATTTTGCATCTTTTGTTGCTATATATAAACGTTTGCAATATCCAAACACTGTCACATTAGAAACACAGTTATTCAGACCAACAGTGTGTGTGGCTGATAAAGACTTTGACCTGATGTTGATGTTTTTAATGTTGTCATTGATACTTGAGAAACTGTGGACAAACAAGTTGAAAGTTGTGTGTCTATAAATACAGCCGACACACACTGCCGGGTTGACACACTTCTACTATTGATTAGCACATTAAAACACTGCATGTAGACACACACACACACACACACACACACACACACTGCTTCACCCTCCACAGCAGTGACTTTAAACTTCTCTGTGTCCTGTATCGACTGACTTTTTGCGTCTCCTCTTTTTCTTTTTTCTTCTATCCCTTCCTCACTCTCTCACTCTTTTGTCAATTACTGGACACACACTCCCGTCTTTCCTTCCTAATAAAAAGACACAATAGGATCTCAGGGCCACCTCATTAAAACGCCCAACCAATTGACTGTCAGGCCCCTGACCAGGGAAAATGGAGAGAAGGAAAAAAGTATGGTGTGATGATGGAGGGTCGGTGATGTAGAGAGCAGGGCATTTAAAAAGGAAATAGTTCAAACAAATAGGGATATTTGACTTTTTGAAAACAGAGAGTGACAATCAGGACAGTTGACAAGTACAAGTACAAGTATATTAACACGACACAGTCCTGTTTCTGTTTTATCAGCCATTGGTGAATGATTAACTGTGTGTGTGTGTGTGTGTGTGGAATCAATGTCTGTATATATCCATATATATGATTTTTTCCTTTGAGTGAAAAGACGAAAGTACCGAGTATGAACGGCAAACAATTTACTGCCACTGAATTTCATCTGTCTGAACGAAAACACTTGCTGAGGTAAGCATGAGCCACAATAATAAACAGTAAACAGAAAGCTGAAGGGAATACAGGAGTGGTTAAATTAACCATGTTTTCAGTGGATATGACTTTATTTACTTCAGCCTTCACAGAGAAGTCTTGTAGCTGGAACCTTGCAGAAGGAAGCGAATGGAGAATGTTGACCCTGATTCCTCCTGACAGTTTCCTGTCCTGCTCTCCCTCAGGGTGTGTATGTCTAAATAAAGTGTGTGTGGGCATGTGCACGCATGTGCACACGCAGTTGTCAGTGTCACTAGCTCATCAGGTTGATGTTTCAAACATATGTCTGCTGTCTCCATGGTAACATGATACATCAGAACCACACAGTCCACCTGAGGTCATGAATATTCCTGAGCGGCAGAAAGTCGCTGCCGAGCTCTTTCATGGGCTCACAGACACTTCACTGTCATCTTAATTCAGCCAGTTTGTCACAGCATCTTACAACATGTTGGCTCTGTAGAATTAAAAAAAAAACCCAAGCTAATAAATTGTGTATTAAATATCAACTACAAATACATTCTATGACAGTATTTTGTGGTTTATCTATGGAAGAATGATTATTACATTCATTTACTTTCACCAATTCGCCTCACCTTCTCCTCTGCAACTTAAGATTAGAAAAATTTGAAACGTTCACTTGAGTATCATTAGTTTAAACCTTTCATGCTGCCATTGCTCCTGTGCAGCAGTTCTACAATAAACGGTCTCCTATCACATCAGAACAGGTGTTTGCTACTCAGACTGATTTATGTACTTAATAACATCCATAGCTTAACATCATCCAGGATGTACAAAGCAACTAAAATAACCAGATAAATTACCGAACTGGAAAACAAAAACAAATGAGGTGATGGAGACATTGTGTTTGTTGGTTCAGCCTCATACAGACAGAGATATTTTAGAGCTTGTGGACGTTTATTAGAATTGGCGCTTAGCAACATGGATCTAATACTCGTGGCTATGACAAGATATCAGCCTGTCATCCATCTGCATCGCTACAGTGATCAGCAATGAAGCATTTGTGGTGGCATTCATGTTTGTAAACAGTGGTCTGTCTACAATGCACTCTGCGTCTCCTGTTTAATCTCTTCTCTTGCTTTCATTTGTGATGAAACTCAGTTGAATGGACAATTGTTGTATGCTGGTGCAGGTGGTGTGTTTAACCACATTTTACCACAGTGATATTTTGTCAGGTCTTAGGAAGCTGATAATGGGGACATCAAAAATGGCAAGAAGAGAAGAGCAGCATTCCATACTTAGAAGCTTCTATTTCTTTGAAAAAAACAAACAAACAAAAAAGATCATCAGTCACATCATCAGTTCACTCCTCTGCAGTAAATAGTCATGGATGACTTCTGTTGCAGGGGTCTGCTTCGTCAGATAATTCACACATTTGAGCTTCCTGTAGCTTTTCAGAACTACTCTGAATTCAAAAGAAGTGTTATGCGATGTGCAATTAAGTATCACTGGTGCCTCTGTTTACATCCATTATGTATTTATGCGAGTGTGTGAAGCAGCCTGATGATTCACTAAAGATGTTTGTCACTACATCAGTTTCTATTACACGTGTGCATTTATTAGTTATTTAGCACATGCACATATTGAAACGGTAAACAAAAAGCTGATTAGAATCTAAATAAATTAATACATTAAATACTGATTTAATTTATCTTACAAGGATTTCTAATGGCACTTTTTGTCTCTCTCCTGGCTGCAGAAAAATCTGCATTTAAATTGGAAGTAATTCATCTGCATATTTGTGCTAATTCTATTAATTTGTGTTTTTTGATTATTTTTTTTTAGGCAAAACTGTAAATGAGATATCTTTTTATTTATCTATCTCCTATTTCCTGTCTGATCAGATTTGACAGGATTTGAATGAACCCATTGGGAGGTGCAGTGGAGGGAGGTGAGACGACAGTGAGGGTGTAACACAGAAGCCTTCTCGTTGGCCGTGGATGTGTGAGACAAAGGTCAACTGGCACTACTTCATAGACTCATCTCTCACATTCCAGCATGGCTCCAGTCTCAGGTCTTTCCCCGTCCAGCTGCAATGAGCCATGCAAATCATCATGTTGTGTGTAAAGACAATGACGCGTAACCGTATGTAATATACTTTATAGGAGTTCAGTGATTGATTTTCATCCTCTCAGACGTCCAAACAGCTGAGCCAGAGCTAATCCAAGACCATTTTATTGTCCATGGGACAATACAAAATAAACAATGTCAGAAGGCCACTAGAGTCATTTATTTAGTCAATTTATTCTTCAGGGACCCAAAAGTAATTCCACTCTGTTTCTGTCAGAAAAAGAGGTGAACTGGCTGGTGCTGCTGTCTGTATGGCAATTTTATTTTCAGAGCCAAAAAAATGTTTGCATTTGTTTAGCAGCTGTCAAGAGGATTGACGGAGAACACCAAGAGAAGCAGAGCGGCAAGAACCAGACTGATTTTACATTCAACGACATGTCTCAGTTCTTAGTGATAAGACATTTTAGGATACTGTCAGTTATGCTGTAGGTTTATCTGTGTGACCAGCATTTGCCTGTGTTGTCCGGAGATGTGTTGGAAAGAACAACTTAATGAGTGGCTGAAAAAGAAAAACGGTGTTAGTGCATCACGAGCTGCCGGAGGTGATTGCCTTGGAGGGGAGAAGTCTTTGTTTCAGACATGTCGCGTAGTCCTACAAATCTAAACTCTGGGTCTTATCTCATCCACCCATCTCTAGACTAGGTGAGGCTTTCTTTTTATATTCACATCAGGGGTTAATTAATGACACTTCATTGTCCACATGAAAACAAATCAGTTTTAGTAGAGCTGGCTCTCTGTGTTTTGGAAACCCAGTGTGCTTCTCAGCCAGCCTCTGGTCAGACACATGACTGACAGACCGACCGAATCACTGCTTTACCTCCTTAACGTCAGCCGACAAAGTCAATACAGTCTAATAGCAACATCCATACTGCCAGTGCCACATATCACTGAAAACGAGGGATCGCTGTGGAAGCAGCAGACGACTGGAAATGTTTGCCCTGGCTGCTTCACATTCCCCCACCTGTGCTGCACAGCTGCCGCCACAGCCGCTTACCCTGCCCAGTGATCAACCTGCACAGCCTGCACCTGCTCCGTCTCATCACTTCTACTGACTTTTGATGCAGAGGAATGTTTTGCTGTTGTCTGACAGCTGAGGATGAATTGTATTCATGCTCAGGAGTTTCTTTCCGTTGTCACAAAGACAGAAACCTCAGTCGTTTCTGGTTTCCTGCCGTTCATATATTTGTGTCTAAGGGTGGAGGTGTGCACCCTTAACTCTGACCCTCAGGAGAGGAGCTTTATTGTCATTCAGGAAGCATGTAGCTCCTCGATTGGATGAGGTCACTAAAAAAAGCTCCACCCTGCATCTCAAGCCCGGAAGTATTGATTTCCTTTAATTGGACAGACAAATGAAAAGAGGGGATGAATGGTACAGCACCCATTCTCTGCACTGTGGAAGTGTGTCCTCAGATCTTGTGTGCAGGTTGCGGTTAGATTTTCACCTGCTCTTAGTTATTTATTTTCTCACTGTGACACTTCGTTTAGCCCCCCTGCCCCATGGTTTCAGATCCAAACAGACCCTTGTTGTCTTCAAAAAGGCCAGATATTGTGTAAAACAATTTTTGGAGAAGTGTGAATATGCAAATATGCGTTGATAAGGTCACTTAAAATATAGTTCCTTTCGAGAAAAAAAAACTCACTTGACCTTTTCAAAATTTCTTCTTTTGCTCGGCACAAGGTAGGAAAACTTGAGACAGGTTTTGCCATATAACATTTACACTTAACAGTGATTGATTTTTAGAGAGCTTTTCTCAAGAATATCTGTTTTACTCTTAATTTACTCTGTAATCCATTCATCTAGAGTTCCCTTCCACTTTTTATACTGGGATCAGATGCAGAGTTACATCAAATGTAAATGCGATGCACTGAGGGAGAAACAAGCTATTAGTGGTTTTATTTTGTGTTCCTCACCCAAATTTCTTATTTTATGGCTGAACTTTTCTACTGATGTACATCACGCTGCATGCAAATGTGGTGAGCACTATGTGGAGTAGGAGGCCCGTTCTTCATCTCTGTCACATGGTGGTCTCTCCTGTCCTGTGGGGGGCGGTTTGAGAGGTTAGAGGCCAATTACAGCATCATGTCACCATATAATCACCATATAATCCTCATGTGAACGATTAAGACAAGGCAAATGATATGTATACGTATACATATGCACATATGTATTATATGTAGGTGGAATAAAAAGGGGAAACAGTTCACACAGGAACATGTTTGTTTGTAGAGTATATCATTTTGTCAGAAAGCTGGTTTAGTGAAAACCCTGAATTGGTTAATCCTGAAATGAGGAAAAACTCCCGAGCTTTTTCACTTCTGTTATCATGTCAGCTGAAATCAAACCAATCATCTTAAAAGTTTCATGCGTCAGTGTAAAGTAGGTACTTTCTTTTCCTCGTTTCAAGATAAACAGACATTCCAGCATGCAGAGATTCACCCCAAAACTCGTGTGTGTGTGTGAGACTGTCGTGTGTAATTATGTTCAATTCCAAACATGCACATGAGCTGAATTCCACCATTTTTACATCACAAGCTCCTGTCTCCTGTCAAAAGCAACAACGTAGTAACTCCAAGTGAAAACCCCACTGAAAACTCTGACAGTGTATTACTGAGGCAGCTCAGCATTATAGGAGGAAATGACTCACTGATAGTTTACTGCCTGTGACAGTCAGAACATAAATACATGTTTGGAAAATAAGACGTGATGGATCACATCAGGCATTGACGATAGACGGCTGCAAATGACAGTGATTTTCATCATCGATTCATATGTTTGATTCAAGCTCTCACTCAGAACCACTCACAATAATTCATCGATTAGCGAATAGCTTGCGAATAGCATGATGGATCATGAGCTGATCCATGGGCATTCTAATATCTCAGCAGGCATGATGTAATTTTTTTAAAGGTTGATAATAGGAGTGTTGGGGGTGTGTTCGATACAGCAAATATGGTGATATATATGGATTTCTTTTTCTGTTGGGTGCATTATTTAAATGTGCTTTAATACATTGTGCTAGTCCACAGCTTAGAAGTTTATTTACAGGTAAATTGGACTATTAAGGTAATTAAAAAAAGCACTCAATGCACATATGTTACGTAGTGTGAACTGTAGGGATTGACTGAATATTTCCTTGAGGGTTGTGCAGTGGCTCACCATTACTGATTATATGTTTGATCTGTTTCTTTTCTCCTCAACAAACTTCCCTATGGACATTGGTTTGAAATGAAAAAAAAAGGAAATGTGTTCGTACATTTTCATTTTCATTTGTACGAATTCAGAGCAACGTTGTAGTTGAAGTCTGAAACTACATTTTGCTTTTATTTTTTTTATTTCTGAGCTCACAAACTTTTTAATTAGATTAAACAGATGTTGACAAACTTTTACTGTGGGGAAACGCTTTGCTTTTGAAAACTACAAAAAAAAAAACTACCAAAAAAAAAAAAAAGACTTGAATGGTGATATCATTTCATTGGGCGAGTCCCACTGCAGGTTGATAAGCTGGCCGACTCTTAAACGTCTTTCTTTTTCTGGTGCTACTGGTGAATTTGAAGACACCGACCATTCAGTCAGGTCAGTCCTTCCGTCTCATTTCCTCTCTAAGCTACATTCTGCAGTCACACGGTCGATTAGAAGGACAAACTTCTCTGGTGTTTTTATTTGAAGTGTGTGGTCTTGGTTCCCAGAGCCCCAGCAGTTTCCAGAGCAGTGTAAACACGCGTGTGTCGCCTGTGACGAGAGTCGCAGCCGGAGGATGTGGCATATTTGATACAGCCGCGCAGGGAAGGAAAACACCAGGGGCCATCAGGGAAATAAAGCAACAGAGTGAGGCGGTGAGATGGCTCGGCGGGAAGCAGTCACAGGAAAACGTGTATAATTAGAGCGATGCTGCTTTGTCTTTATGCACTGCATAAGCAATATCACACAAAGCAGATGCTGCCACAGGGTTTAGTGTCTTTTGCGTCTTGCTTTTATTTTTGTTCTCAAGGCTGAACTACCATAGTGGAGAGTGCAAACATTCCTCCCAGGGGAAGAGCTTATTCTCCTTTCAAATCACCATATAGCGACGCTGTGGCAGCCGTCAGTGCCTGATAACAACGGATATAATGTGTTTATGCCACCTCTGGTTGTTGTGCTTCATGGTAAAGCCGTCAGGGGTGTAGCTGTTCTGTGACCTGGACCGCAGAGGCTCTTCAGATCAGCTGTAAGTTGTTTTTTTGTTGTTGTGAGCGAATGTGAACGTGAATCCTCAATGTCTGATTGACACAAATAAAGATGATACAGTTAGTTACGTAAGAATCTGGGAAAAAAGGATCACTCACTAATGAAGATTCATTTAATGGCCTAATTAAAGACAAGGGGGCACTTCTAATCTCGAAGATGTCGCTGGGTTGACTGGGACGTAACCGCGGCCTCTTGGTTTGAGACTTGTATCATGTAATTGCAGTAAATCCGACCTGGGATCGTCCAATCCCCCATCTCTCATTAAATCCTGCCTCTTGACTGTTCACTGTCAAATAAACAGAGATACAACGAACCCGGACAGCTTATCAGACGTGTCGACAACAAGAAATGAAAAACATAAGACAATATTAGACCTAGATGACCATTCACACCTCATCAGTTGTAACAGACTTAGTGCCATGCTTGATGGCTGATTGTTTACGGACCCGATTGAGTAAAAAAAAAAAAAAGCCTAAATGCAGTAAATGTCAATGTTGTCAATTTTCTCAGTTTTGTTATCTTTACTTCTGTTTCCCCCCCTCAACCTGCATTTTTTGAAGCCTCCTCATTATTCAACAAATTCCGTCTCTCACACACTGACACAGGATATTTGTCAGACGTCTCAATATTTTCCCAGCATGTCATGGGACTGCGCTCCTCTCTACCTACCTCCCTCCATGCATTGCTTTAATTACTTTATCCCTCGTTTCCCTCATCCCTTTCTCCTTCACTCCATCGCCTCGAGCTGCTCCTCATTCCTTTTAATTAATCCACACAGACTTAGACACCTTCACCCTACTGTGAATGCACACGCACACACAAACACACACATGCACACTTGACAATTCCCAGCAGACAGTAACAACTTTGAGAGATCTTACTTTACTTTGAAAGTTTTCCTCTGGAGATGGATTTCGTGAAGAACCCTGGGTTTCTTGTTTGGTGTGATGTGTATTTGTGTGTGTGCGTGTGTGTGTGTGTGTGTGAATGTGTGAATGTGTGTGTGTGTGTGTGACTAGAGCTCCAGTGGAGGCATGCAGCTCATGGAAACAGCCTTCTCCAGAACCCTGGGGGACAAAGTTTCTCTTCACCTGCATCACCAGAAGAGCATCCCAGCATTCCTCTCTGCTGTGACCCTTGACCTCTTCAGCCAACAAACCACCGTCTGAAGCGATGCGGTGCCCTGCTGGACTCAGAGGTCAGAGATGACTTTGGGGGTGATTTGCTGGTTACACGTACAGAACGTTTTCTATCTGTGAGTGTTTCCATGTGACCTTTGCCCACAGGGAGTCTCTCAGTAGGGGCGTTACGATAGTCTTTTGTAACAATAAACTTGATTTTCTAGTTTTTCTTCTTCTTCCTGTTGTTTTTACTTTAATTGAACATAAAGTTTAAACTCGTGCCCTTGTCTTTCTACTCCTTTCTATCCTGTGATGCAAGATGGGAGGTGGTGATGAGAAGATACTTTCCACGTTCCCCCAATTCACAAAAGGGTTTGACATTCATTTGTGTGCGTGTGTTGGAGGGATCTATATTTCCTCTGTATCGATTCAGCTCAGTTCACATAAATAGGTGGTGTCATTTAAATTCCTCGGGATCAATCGTATGCCCGGAGATTTGTTTTCTGTTCTCTTCTTTTAAATGCAAAGTGAAGGAAACTAGAGCTCATGACACTCATGCATGCAGAACATCGTGGCTGCTGTAATGTCTAGAACAAACATATTTGATTGATGCTCCGACCTTTGTAACACCTTGAAATGTGTCAGAGACTCTAACTCTGGTATGAGTTTAGTTAATGATCTTGTGTGTGCGTGTGTTTGCCTGAGAGAGGACACCGGAATTGTCCTGGCAGCAATAAAAAGAAATGACAGAAATAAAGTTGTGAAGAGGATGTGCAATTCAATAAAAGAGTGAAACAGAATAAAGCCACTTAAAGCATCTATGTAAGAACTGCAGTGAGTACGGCCGTACATCCCACGAGAGCTCTTTTTCTTTCTCTTTTTTCCAAGCGCCTTTATATTCTCACCCTCCGCATGCACCACAGCTCTCACCTTGGCCATATCGATGGTTTGGGAGTGGTGCTGCAGCACACTCACAGAAAAAGGCTGCTAGCACGTGCGACGTAAACACATATAACGGTTCTGTCTGGCGGAAACATCCATATGAAAAGAAAGAACCTGAAGTCGTCACGGTGTGGACATGACCTGAATCACTGACTCGTTACCGTCCTAAATTAGCAGCACAAATGTGTCACATGGTCGCTGGATGCTGGGTGAGTTGTCAAACAGCAGCCTGCGGGCAGCAGCTACAGTGTGTATGCACACTTGTCCTTTGCTAGTCGTATCAGTAGTCGTATCAGTAGTCGTAGTAGTACGGTAGTCGTAGCAGTAGTGGACACCCTGCTTGTTGTCCTCAGCATTCTTTTCTCACCACTTGTGAAACAGCCCATCAGAGGTCACTCTAGCGTGACCCCTGCCGATCTGCTCCTCAACAAAGACCCCCATGATAATACTGTGTTAAATAACAAATATGTACAGGCTCTCCATCCCAGGAGACTATAATACAGAACTGAAATATGTCCAGTAGTGGAACATAAACTCACTAATCACGTTTTGGTCGTCTCGCCGGACTCCCTCCATGTTACAGATACACAGTAGCAGGAAGATCCACTTGTGGAATCATGCAGAACACCGGGCCTGTATGGACCAAACAGAAATGACTACAACATTCACCAGTTCACATGAAATAAATTGACTGTGTATCAGGACCTTGTTCAATTTTCTCGTTTTACATATATTTACTGTACTTCCCCTCACTAAATTTACAGCGTCATCCAATAATATGAATATTTTTACAACCAACATGTGATTTTTAACACCAGCTTAACTTCACATTCAATTCTCATCACTTTTACTCACCAGAGAATCTTCACAAACACACATACAAACGTCATGCTGCACACAGCTAGCGTCAGTCCAGGTTCCAGCTTTTAAAAACACGGGGGTTCAGTGACATGTTTACGTCGTCTTCTAATGAAACACCGTCCGACAGCAAGTTTTGTTTTTTTTTCACCAAGCAACGAACCGAAGTTGATTGGTGTCTGTCTCACTCTCCATGTGGCCAAGAAGAGAAAACAATGAATAACCTGCTGGTTACATGCATGCCGTTGTCGGCAGCTGATGAAGATGAACTTCCCGTGTCGCCTGTGTCCCCAGTACAACTCAGAAAGGTACTTGTATTATTTTCAGCAGAAAATAAAATACCTTTCATCCGTTGTCAATGTGAACATCAACTTCTTTCTATTTATCATACTTAGATTTAAAAAAAAAAAAAAACTATTCTGTTCATGTATTTGTTGTCAGCTATTTATTAATTGTGAAATATCAGTCTTATTTATTTCCCTAGAAGCTTGCTGTTATCTACCTGATGGACATAGTTGCCAAACTCAACTCCAGAACTTGTCATAAGTTCCTGAGAACTGAGACTCCTGACACTGTTTCAATTGTAACAAATGTATTCAACATGTGTTTGTTCCAATGTTATATATTCATATATGAGAATACTATTACTATAGGTTCGTATCAGAATCAAGGATGTTTACTGTTCAACAACGTTCCTTTCTGAAGACGTACTCTAACTCTGCCTTATTACAGACTTCAGTCACCGATGTGAAATGTACAATGTCACTACGTCTTTCTTGACGTTCTTATTTCAAGTTCGTTTATCTCCAGTATGTTTGAACCAGGGGTCACGTTAACTGAATATTTTCCATTGTTGACGGGTTTTTTGAAACGGTGACGGACAAACCCGAAGGCCATCTGTCATTTCAATGGCAATTCAGTGAGTATTTTAATTAGCGATTGCCTCTCTTCATGCATGAAGTTGTTGGCTTCAGCCCATGTCCACATGTACCAGAATGTTCACTTATTCCTCCCCTGTTTTCCTTGGCCCCGTATCAAAAAAATTACATCCAAATGCAGCCGCAGCAACGAATCGACAGGCTGTAAGTCACAGGTGGCGCTGAAATTCAATACTGAGAAGAAGAGACGGTACTTGGTCAACTGCTTCTGAAGTCTCCAGCGCCATCAGCCAATCACCAGCTAAGGAACTGCTGCACTGAGTCGCTGACCAGGAACCGCTATCGGCAGGACTGAACATCTGGAGAACACGACGCTGTTCAAGGACAGTGGACAGAGGTTTGGAGACGTCGCATGTAGAATCCAGCCTCACTGGGGTCCCAGCAAGTCAAGCAAGTCACATCAACTGCTCATAAGAGTTGATGTCAAAACACATCAGGGTCAGTCAACTGACAGACACACACACATACACACACACACACCACACACTGCTCATTAGCAACAATCTTCACACACGATATGTTAGTCATTAGTCATTAGTTACTAAGGGATTCATAATTGATCAATAACTTTCTCCTGTCATCACCCAGTATTTATCTTCTTTTGTTTGTTTTTATTTACTGCTTATGGCATGTGAGTTAGTAGTAGTTAGCCCATAAATGTACTGCATATCTTTGAAGTCGTCGACCCATTGACTCTAAAACATCCCCTATGCTGCCCATAAACAACAAATCCGTTGTTGCCACAAGTGCTATTTATCCTTCAGGATTCAACCACGTACTGAGTAAGTAGCTGAATTTGAGAAGTTTCATTCATTTGAAAACAACCATGTCTCTTTCCAGGAATTCCAGCCTGATCCCACAGACCTTGTGAGGGGGTTTCATGAACTGACAGAACAACATCTCCAGCTATCTCCCCATCCAACGTCCATGTCCTGCGTACTCCATCATTGCTTGTTAGTTAGTTAGTTGAACCAGTAAGGGCTTATTGGTGCACATGGAGCACAGGAGCTCCAGTCCCAAAGAACCTCATCAGATCACCCTCTTCCAAAGCCTGAGCTTTCATTTTCTTCACAGAAGCTTTTGTACCTCTGCATCAGAGTCCTTGGACAGCATCATAGGAAATGTACAAAAGCCTCTGTAGGAAAAAGAAGCTACCGGTACATTTTTTTTTCCAGACAAGAGGGCAGGAGGCACAGAAAACGTTGAGGACTTTGTGGAGAATGTTATTGCTTAAGGAAATCAAGACAGTTTGAAGGATGTGGCCATAGTCGACATGTGGTCACACACACACACACACACACACAGCACACACTCCCAATGAAAAGACCTCATCCCACAGTAAATAACCTCTCCTAAGCTGCACTGAAGAAAAGACACAAGAGTAATAGTAGAAAATAAGGGAAACCATAAGACAAGCAATACAAAGCCAGACGGGGGACCCACAAAAAACATTATTACACAATAAATCAATTGAAATTTGTTCGGATTCCAACTTACCAGTGTAGTGTATGAAGTAGGCACAGAGGGAAACACTGGAGAAACATTTCAGATAACAAGCCTCCATTTATCAGCACGGAATAGTTAATACTGTTAGTAGTAGTAATAGTTAGTAATAGTTAATCCTCCCCACTGTGCATACAGACCTGCAGATGACTGGCAGTGCATCTCTTGATGTACGTCTACAGCTTTTAACCTTTTCTTGTTGCTGTGCGCAAAGAAAAATCAAACCATCTCTGCTCACCTCCCATCCACATTATTCATTTTTCTCTTTCCAAACCAGCAAGTTTCTCCCTGCCTCACGTCTTCACTGGTTTTCTTTCCATTCTTTTATTTATTACCTCCACCAGGGAGGTTAATAACTCAGGCAAGGAGCGGGGGTTTGTTCAACAGAACTGCACAAAAAACCTGCAATTTTCATGGAAGGTGGGTGGTTTGTTGTGTGAGCCATGAAAAGGAATCCAGTTTTGTTTTTCACTTCGACACCAAGATACTTTTTAATGTCTCAGGCAATATTTAAATGAACTTTATGGTCACACATTTTAACAGCGAAGAAAACACTTTGTCATGTTTGTTTATTTTTGGGGGGGCAGTTGTCGACTGGCTGTGATGAGGTCACTTTTCTCTCGGTGCCCTTCTCATCTCTCATCTTTATTTCATCAGCCCATCCCTTGTCAGAGACAATTAATACACCCCCTTATATGTCATTAAATATAAACGAGGTGGCGGGGTGAGCCTGAAAATTCCAATCTCGAGCTCTACTTCTTGGCAGAATTCCTGCAATTCCCCACTCACACCAATGCAAAAACACCTACAGCCCCCATCAATTAAGATTCATTTTGAAAGGTCCGTTTTAAAAATGCACAACTGGAATAATTTGAAGGTTCTAAATCTTTAAAATGCAATTCTCATGCATGTTTAATCTTTTAAAGTGGTATTTCAACCTCAGCTTCTTCGCCCTGATAACAGAAGGAATGTTGATCAGGGAAACCATCGGAGACGAAACATCCCAGGGGCTTGTGGGGCGGCGTGAGAGGGGAGACCTGTCATTCCTTTCTTTAAGCTGTCATCTCTTTGTTTTTTCCTGTCCATACCTGACTTACAGGAAGCACTGACACATCTCTGAAGTGAGTGTTTCTCCTTTCTTTCCCCAGTTCGCCCGACTTTGTAGTCCCAGCAGAGAGAGATGAGAGAGGAGCAGCTGTTTCTCTTCCTCAGGTTACCCTACAAGCAGAGCGATAGTGTACTCACTGGGGATGTGTGTGTGTGTGTGTGTGTGGAAAAGTGTGTACACAGTAGTTTTTGTTGGGACTGAAGTGAAAGGAGTTCATCCTCTAAATGTGTCTTTGGACATCGTTCCTAATGTCAGTGAGGAGTGGAGACGTGATCTTTTGAATGGCTCTTTTAAATGATGAGAACCAAGTCAAAGCTGCCTTTGTGAGCACTTCTTTTTATATGCAGATTGTCCACGCTGCCTTCATGTGACACGTGTGTGCAAGAGACATTATAGTCAATATTTCAGAATAATTCCTGCCAATAGATACTCCATTGGTGGGTTAACATTAGATCTGCGAGTGAGAATTATTCTGATCCCACGCTTGCGGCGTAACGGCTCCCATTGATAATTTCCTTGACAATGACTTACCTCTGGTTGAGTTCTAATAAATGCATGAATAAAATGAGCCAGTTTGAACAGTTCTTTGAAAGGAACACCTCCTGAAGATCTTGCTCCCTTCAAAGACCCATAAATTCCATCTCTAATGAAGACTCACAACACTCCCAGAGGAGACTCAGTGAGATTTGTAAAAGTCCTTCTCTACTTTACACAACTGGAATCAGCATGTTCCGTTAACCTGCTTGTGTCTTCTGAAGTGTGACCATTTGTCATTTCCTGCTCGCTCCCGTTAAGGGTTGAGGTTAATGCTGCAGCCCATCCCAGTTGGATGGGAAGTGTGGGCACAAGGCGGGGTACACCCTGGACCAGTAAGTCACCGCTAAGTCTGCCGCTAAACCGGCAATTTAGAGTAACCTAGAATTAACCTTCCCTGCCGTTGGAGGGGGGAGGATGCCGAAGGACTCAGAGAGAACCCATGTAAAACACAAGAGAGCACTGGAGCATCTCTGCACAGAAAGACTCCAAGGCCAGGAATTGAACCTGTGACCGTCTCGCTGTGAGGCAACAGTGCCACCACACTGCCGTTTCACCCTATGAGTATCATCAAACCTCTTATTTTTTTCTGACATGCCCTCCAACATGAAATTCCAAAATGACCTCTACCGACCACTCACCCAGTGCTGCCCCCTCCTGCCCATTTGCGTGTCGTTGCACTTTTGAGACAGAAATAAGAGAGAGACGTCTCCCCCTCTTGAGTCTCCCACAAACGACCACAGCAATTCAGTGTTGTATCCGCATGAGCTGTTAGCTCAGGAGATACTACTTGTATAGCAGACATGCATCTACGGGGCTTCTCCTCTCCGGTTCCAGAACGGTTCTACTCAGAATGACGAGCCTGCGCAGAGACGGTGTCAATGACAACTTGTAGCAGTCACTGTAACATTCGCTTAAAATCAGAGCGTAACTCTCCACGGCCGCTGTCCTTCATCCTGACTCCCGTTCAGTGCGTGTGGCAGTTCAGAAGGTCAGGCAGACGCCAGTATAGCTGCCAAAGTTTGAGAGTGACAGTTGGGCTAATAGGAGCCCTTTTAATTTGCTCTGCCTTGATCTCTCATCTCAGCCTCCTTCAGTCTGCAAGTGTGTGTGTGTGTGTGTGTGTGTGTGTGTGTGTGATTGTGTACTTCGGTGTCACCTTGTG
>CAAKHB010004090.1:0-14105 GCA_901007665.1 Aeoliscus strigatus
ATCACACATGACTAGTGTGTTAAAAGTACAATGTTCTGTCTCAGTCAAGATGAAGAAAGATGCACTGATACTGATTTCACCTTGTGTGTGTGTGTGTGTGTGAGAGAGAGTGTGAGATTTAACCTTCCTTGGATCGCATTCCAACGTGGGCAACAAAGCACTGTCGTAGAGAACCAGAACACGTGAAGACGCCGTTTAATTCAGCTTCAGCCCAGTTAGCGGCGTCTGCAAAGGTCAGAGGTCAGGGTGACATGTGCGGCTACGTGGCGCTGCAGACGGGGATTCAACGCTGGAGTGGGAATCCAGCTGGAGCTGATCCCAGCTGTGAATGGGTGAACGTCAGGGTACAACCTGGACAGATTCACACCTATGGACCAACCAGCCTCAGCAGGCTTTGTGGAGGTGGGGGGACAACGGAGTACCCGGAGGGAACCCCATGCAGACACGTGGAGAGCTACACCTCTCACCTATCAGCCACACCCCAGACCAGGGATGGAACCTGGGACCTTGTGGCGATGAGGCGACGTTCCCACTTATGTCGTATTCTGGAAGTCTCACTGACCTGACGATGAACTGCGGTGACTTGTGCAGAGTTTTGAAGATAACTTACCACTTCCCCTCCTGGAACCTCATCTCTTCTTCTTCACATTTCTCTCATTTCTTGACCTTGTGTGGTTTTTAGCTGCTGGCATCGAGAGGTCTATACCGATGAAAGAGTTCATTCGTTCGTTAGCTGGCCGCTGATCCGTCAGAGAGACGACCCGACCATTGAGCAGAGGCACACACAGTTCCCAATCCTTCGATTAATCCTTCAAGCTAACCTGTGTGTTTTCCATCCACTGACGGCTGGAGGGAGCCACATGGGTACGACACGTGGACAAACAGGCCCCGTGACGCCAGAACCCCCTTGCTGCCGCCGCCGCCATCTTCCTCCAGTCATTAGAAACAAGTGTTAACCAGCCACTGCCATGACTCTACACACTGCTCCAATGATGTGGACTTCACCTCCAAAGACTAAAAACATCCAGCCTGTTCAGAACCTGTGACACACACACACACAAACACACACACACACACACACGCACACTCTCCCTTAATCAAGGTTGGAAGATGCATTTGGTGAATGCAGAATTTCAATCACCTCTCTCCTCTGCCAGTGTCTTGACTTTGCCTGATTAAAATGAGAGTTGGGCTGGAGAATGTTTGATCTCCAAATCAATTTACATTTAAGATTCAATTTTGCACCTGCAAGACTTTGATTTCAGGACTTTATACCTTCTTCGGTCTTGTGAGGATGACAGCTGTTGAAGGAATTTTTTTTCTCTCTCTCTCTCTCTCCATTCTCCTCCCACAAACAAATTCAAATGAATTCCCCCAGATGCATCACGGGGTCTGATATGTGGAACTACATTTTAAAGATTGAAGACCTGGCTGGAGAAGGTTTCTATTACCATCCTCTCACTATCTGATGCTTCCTCTGCTGCTCACAGCGCTCCCTTACCGGGATGCACATTGACAAACAGACCGAATCCGGATCCTTTGAAAGAGGAGAGAGTTTTTTTTATTTGGTGGAAAGTGCTGGGATGGAAATGGATGTTGAAAGAGAAGAGGTGCAACAACACGGCCCCTAACAGTCCTAATGTGCCCCTCTGGGGGGGGGAATATCTTTTTTTGGAACATATTCAATGACGTATTGATTCAGGAATAAAATTACACAAGCCCTTTCCTCTTTACACACACCGGCCATATTTAAACGTGTGTGATGTTTGCGCCCGTTCTCGCAGGGAATTGACGCTTTGCCACAATGTCCGATTTAACCACGTTCCACTTCCTGTTTGACAACAATGACTCAACAATCAGAATGATAAAGGAGGTGAGTTAGTTTTCAAATAACCTGCAAGCTTATTTTGAATTTAGGAAAATGTGCTCATGACAGGTGAAGACGAGGATGGCGGAGGAGGGTAAAAGGAGAGAGACAGACGACAGGCTCATCAGGTTTTGGTCTAAATCTGTTAGCGTCTTATCTTCACCAGCGCCCCCTAGCTGGCTGAGGTTTGAGTCGACTCACCACTGAACCAATGAGCCGCGCTTTCCTCCGTTTCCACTGACACGGCTAAAAAGCGCATGTCAGTCGGGAGAGATAAAGAGACTGTCAAGGAAGAAGGAGTGTCAGTCGGCCTCGATCAATAGGTGAATCGCAAATGATGTTCATATTTCAGCCGTCTCTCTCCCCCTTTTATCTTCCTTCTCTTTCTTCATCTGACGCTGACAAACAAGCACGCGTCTGGAGGAATCCAACACATTTATATGCACTCGCTCCAGCAGCTCCACACCTCCTGAACACTTCCTCCCACACTCTGGGTCCACAGGTGACGGCACCTTTGGCGCTGCCAACCCTGATGGAATGAGTGCTCCGGCCTGGGCCCTCGGTGCCACCGCTGCTCTGACTCTCCTCATCTCCAGCCCGTCTGTTTGCAGCCCGCTGTCCCTTTGTCCTCCCACGCCGTCAGCTTACAGACTTTTGCCTTCTGTTTTATTTATCGCACACTGTGTGCACCTTATATGTTTATTGTCACAAGTAGAAAAGATTCACGGGTGTGTTGCGCTGAGGGGACAGATATAACCCATGGGATTCACCCGCGCTGGAGATGATGCACTCCTACTGGACGAGAATGACACATGTGTACTCGGGCTCCTTATCACTACGGTTTGAAAGAATTAATACGCAGCTCTAAACCCAATGTGTGGGAGCGTCCAACAATGCTGGATCTGATTTCTTCAGGGAAACAAGCGTCCTCGGCGACAGCACTCCCCCACTGGACTATTCAGACCAACGTTGATGTTTTGACAAATGTGCTGTAACACTGAGCCAGCTTTTCAAATTAAAATTGAATTTGTATAGAGATGAGCGGAACAGGAGTGGCATCCCCGCACAAATAACTCAACTCTGCTACTTGCTCTTGGCGAGGCTGAATTCATTTGAATCTATTAGAGAAGAGAAGAAGAGAGACGAGGCTACTTCCAGTCCTTTAGAATATCCATACAACAAAACTGTGTCAAACAGAAAATGACACCAGTACTGTAGTATTTTGATATAATGGAATGTCAGGCCATAACACACAGGGGATGGGCATGCTATTTATATTTATCTTTATTGAGATATTTTATCTCAATGTGCTGTATAATCCTATTCTATTGTGGTTTTGTATTCATACTTCATTTACACATTGGACATTGTGTTTATTTTTTCTCTTTTTCACTTTGTAACTGTTATGGCCAATGGAAGAAATGAATCAGAAGTGTGTTATTAAAACACCTAACACCTAAAATTATTATACAGATCAGAATGTATTCAAAAATGATTTCCCTGGATGTTTAGCTTGTTCACAACAAAATAATATATGAAAAAAAATGTGTTTTCCTCCATCACTCCCCTTAAGAATACACATTAAGTATTTTACAGCTAAAAAATATAATATGTGAAAAATTTCCATATGAGCCCACACATTTTATTAAAAATTCAACATTGGAATGAATTATTCCGTATCTCGTCATCTGACAAGCCCGAGGTGAAACGGTAGTGGTATAACGCTGCCCACAAACGCGCTATAGGATTTTCTTACTGCATGTGAGTTATTGTGTAGTCAGGTACCGTTGGTGAATAACGCTGTTCTTCCAGAAAGTGTTTGCAGGATATTCATCTCTACGCATCTCGATATCACTGATAACGTGTCGGCTGGAGCGGTCAGACGCACTGACCACAGTCACTGGTAACTGTTAATGTCCACATTTGAAGTTTATGTCAAATGAGTAGAAAAGAACCATCTGAAGATGTCACCTCCAGTCCAAATCTGTTCAAACACATCGTACGCAGTGTCACAGTCGTCCGACTTTCCTTCCCATTCAGGGAATACACATTTAATTTGACGTGACGTGATTTCATCTGCTGTCCATGAAGTTGCTGTGGTTGAACACTTTTTGCTGTTTTGACGACCAAACTTGTTTTTCCTCTCGTCCGTCACATTTGCATTTCACAGGCGGCGGCGCACCTTTATCTCTCCGATCCGTTCAAATGTTGCACCTTCCCTCCGTCACCAAACACAGGAACAGATTGATTGTTTGCCTTTAGGGTTGATGTGTTTGCACTGCGCCGCCGTATAAATACACTGCGTGTGTGTGTTGTCTTTCTGTCATCAGCAGAGCGTCTGTAGCATTTAGCTGAAGCACAGTTAAAAGGATGAGAATAATGAATAAATGTCGTGAAAATAAGCCGCAGAAAGACGTGAGGGAAGGTTAACTTTACATCTAGCGCCGCGCCTCCTTCTCACACGGATGGTTTATCACCAAGCAGAAGCGTCATAATCCAATGAATGGATTAGAGTGATTAAGTCCCAGACTGCACAGGATTCCTCTCCATAAAGTGGTGAAGCAGAGTGAAATCCGTGCCCCAGTTTTGGATTCTTATCAAATTTAGACGTCACTTATCGCTCGGAGAACCCGTCTTTCTCTGCTCCCCGGCGGATCGGATCTTTTGACCTCGTCACCGGTTCATGCACGACCTGCACCGATGTCAAAGACACGACCACGTGTGTGTCTCGGCCTGGAGGAGACGGATCTGACACAGTCTGACCGTGGGATCGCAGACGTTGGTCCTGGATGAAACGCTGCAATCTGCCTCCTGTCATGGAAAGTGACAGATCCCTTCGTCCGGGGCCGACAGGACGAAACAGACGGCAGCTTTGTCCGTCTGCGGGGCGTGGGGGGTCCGCGTGCTCAATGGGCTGTCGGCTTGACGGCGCCCCGGGATCTTTGCACAACGATGTCACTCTGTCAGAAAAATGTAGCGGCGAGTCTTCACGGGCGCTGCCCTCTGCGGTTTGACCGTGTTTTTCATCAGACGCGCTTCACGTCACACGGTTTTGAGGGTTATGTTCAGAGGGATGCATGCGCAGCCGCCCGGGTCGGAGGTCACCGGGAAAGTCACTGCAGCTTGTAAGCTGATGTGCGCGCGCCGACTGACGTCTTCCAGGATGACGACGTGCCGCTACAGGTAGAAAGTTACACTGAGGGGGAGGAAGCTTTAAAAAAAAAACCCTGTTTGCTCCGCTCGGTGCTGCAGCGCCGTCAGATTCTTCACCCGGGGACTGTGGAGCACTTAACTCGGCGCTGTCGTGATTCCTCCAATTATGGGTGACAGCTTCCAATCCGCGTGGGAGGTGGATCACCTCTAGAAGTGCCAGGCGGAATACGAAGCACACGGAACATTAATAATTCACCAGAGGTACATTCATATTCAGTCTAAGCGCAGCAGTTTGGGCCCATTAGTGATGAAGGCGAGCAGACACTCCCTCCTCGGCCCCGTGTTCAGACCACATGTCGGATTTACACAAGTTGAAATGATGTCATTTCGTAGCAAATATGGGAGCAAACTTCACCAATTTTCTTCAGATTCCAGACTTTTGAGTTTGAAATTTTAGCCCTTTAGATTGTGAGAAGCTCTATTTGGATGAGTACGTCTTCTCTAGCCATCTGTCTAGACTATCTATACTTAAATACTTTATCAGGAAAGGACTGTTTGAAGAAGAGACATTTGTGCCGGCAAATGTACTTGGAGGAAGTCTTGTATCTGTACATTAATAATTAGTGATAATAAATAGTAAAATAAAATAGTCATAATAATGAACTTTTAGATATTTTTGTTCTATAGTCATTCATTGTATTTAATTGATGACATTTTTGTCATACAATTGACGTGACACGAATAAATTAACCAATTTAAATAAATCAATTCATTTTTAATGAATAGATTGTTTTAGCAGAAGTGTTTCGCCGTAAATTGCCGAAAAAGTATTTATGGATACTTCAATGACTTTTACAGAAAAAAAAAGATAAATTTATGAATATAAAGGTTTTGTCCAAAAGTCGACGTCATAGCTCAGGAACTCTCTGAAAGTGTTACAATGAGAGTCCTGTAAACAGGAAATGCCGCTCAGTTTCCTCCAGTCAGTAAATTCCTGACTGCTGCTTGGACTCACATTGAAAAGTTTGACAAAAGGAACGTGAGGCTGTGAAGGACGCTCGCAGCCTCAGCAGGCACGTGGCCGGCGGAAGCATCAGCCCGGGTGCAGCCAGCGACGGCACAAAGCACAAACACTGTGTCCCCCTGAAACAACAGCACACTCCTTAAAAATATCAAATGGGCTCCAACAGCACAGAGCCGGCATGAAAAATGGATTGCATGTGCCGGCGTGGAGCGGAAAAGCTGGAATGGAGGTCGCAGGAAGGCAATGAAGTTCAGTCTAGACAAGTACCACCACAGCACTTTGTAAGAATATAGAAGAGATCAGAGCGGAACCCTTTATTCTGTCTTCAACGCGGGCAGGTCGATGGCTCGTTGGACAAACGTTTGTCTTGAAAAAAGTTACTTATGTATTAGGAGCAAAGAAGGAGCTGAATGGGTTTTCATTTAGAGGATGATGCTGTTTATTTACAAATCAATACTGAATCCTGTTGAATTCAATGCCAAAGCCCACTTACAAACAACACCCATTAGGGAACAACAATATTATCATATGACAATATTATTTAATTTGACTTTTTTTTCAGTTTCGTGACACACTGAATTTGATTTGCTGAGGTGGCTGCCTGACTTGAATACCTCTGAGCTCCACTAGGGGGCCAACTTCTGGACTTCATGAAACACTGGGATGAAAGAGAAGAGCTCAGAGCGACACCGGTGTGTCACACCTTATTATAAACAACTGTTGTCCGTTTATTTGATCCTTTATTTTTGAAAACTCCGGTTGGAGATGTTCGTCACATGCATTCTGCAAACCCCAAATATAACCAGGATGTTGTCGGAATGTCATCTCTGCATCGCTGTAACTTCTCCATTCGGCTTTCTGTGTGGAAGTTAACGGTGAAACAGCTGGCTGAGTGTCTGATGGCGTGTAAAAAGAATCATTAGGACGTTTAAAGGAAAGTGATGACACTGGCCTGTCAGCAGGTGAATGTGAAAGCCCTGAAAGCCGGGTGACCTTCTCACACAAAGCCTGGTCTCCACTTAGCAGCGAGTGAATAGGGTGAAGAAATTGCAAGGGGAAGAAATATATTTTATTTCAGATTATGAACTCCGTATCAATGGTGGCTGCATAGCGACACCTGATTCTTAATAACATGATTTCTTCAAAAAGGTATTCAGGAAATCACAGCGCATTTACATTTCAAAAGAGGAAAATTGCTTTCATTTCATTCCCTCGGTATTTTCTCCCTCTAAAAGGTGACTTTTATTCCTGAGAGTGTGTTTTTAAGAGTCGAACTTTAAGTAGCTTCTTCACATTGGTGACGTCAGTGGTTGGAGGCTGAGAACGCCTTCAGTGGAGGTGTTAATGCAGTGGTTTTGTTTTCCCTTATTGTCATTCTGCCTCTGCTGCACGTACCGAGACGGGAGAGACGGTTGCGGTGCGCAGGAGTGTGTGTTTACACACTGGGCACTGGTACGTGTCAAAGCGATGACAGAGATAGAACTGGAAAACGAATACATCGATAGGACAGACAGAGAGGAAAAATGGAAATTCAACTGTCTCAAAGAAGAACAGCCACCTCTCAACAACACATCGGCATTAAAACAAGAGACCAAAATGACATTAAATTCAATGGAAATGTCCCAGTTCCACAGACAAGTCCAGTCGATTGACGTAGAAGATACAAGACGTTTCATCTGTGAATCGTAAAGTTGTTTCTAGATAAAAGAGTCTTCTAGAACGTACAGGCGGATCGTCTTGATGAGACTGTTGCAGAGCGCGTGTGTGTGTGTGTGTGTGTGTGTGTGTGTGTGTGTTTACTCTGAAAGTAGCTGCAGAGACCCGTTCACACAAGCAGCACCTCCCCTGTTCCACCTTCCTGTGGCGGCTTGAGGTCGGAGGAGGTGTTAAAAATAATAAGAAGAAAAGTGGAAGCAGAAGAAGCACATTTAAAAGCATAATGAATCATCTTAATCATACGGATGCAGTCGTCCACTGTCGCCTCAAACACACGGAGCTGTTCATTAAAACCAGCCATGGAAGTAATAACTTTCACACCCTCCTTACATTTGCATTTAGATCGTCAGACGATCCCGAGCAAACCACTCGTAATCCATTCGTCCCCCTTTGGAGCCGCACCCGACTGGACGTGTACGACGGCCCGTCAGCTGGTCCTGGCCTGATGCCTCCGGTGAGCAGGAAGAGAAAAACTCAAGCTTGACTAAGGCGAGGGCGGTGTCCGGAAAGAACAAACGACATGTTCATCATAAAGAGAAGCAAGCAGCTGCTTAGAGGGAGCAGTCGTCAGGGAAATCACCGCTTTTAATTTCATCTCCGCCAGTTAAACGCACTGGCTGCTTATCCTGCTCTCTGCTGGCGCGCTGGGAGTGCGCCGCCGTTGCGGGTCGTTCCAGAAGGTCGCAGACGTGGGTCCGTGCCAGTTTAATTATTGTGAATGTGCTGGGATGCTCTGAAATCACGCAGTTTTGTACAAATGTGTGTTATTGGTAACACAGGTCTATTTTTATTGTATTTGTATGTGTTGTACATCCATCATTTGCTCTTCATGAATTATTCATGAGATGCCGGAGTGACACAGAACATCCGCATGAAATCAAAGTAGAAAACAGCACGTACTTATGATTGAATAATACGAGTGAATACACTGCAGTTATTATATTTTCATTCGACCGTCAGTTGTGTGTGCTCACATCAGACGTCGGTACAGTGAAATATAATCGCGTCTGTTTCACCACATTTGCATTTGATTGTTGTCAGCGATAAGACGTGACGTCCACTCTCGCTCCCGGTGGAGTCGGCGTGGTCCTCGGCGTGATTAAGCCACTTCATTTGCATAGGTTAATTTCAAACAGCACCTCAAATTAGGCTTGAAAGGATAATTACTTAATCTCCCCACTCCTCTGCCGCCCGGCCCCTCCCCCGTCTACCTCCTCTTTTTCTACCCAGGTTATGTAAATGTATCTTCCGATGTCTCCTTTCTCCGGTGTGTTTTCACACACGGTCCCTACCATCGCCCCTGACGACGTCGCTCCGACGTTTCTCCAATTCACTCCCACTCGTGTTCAAATTGCAGCAGACGGATAATTTCCACACACGCACCCGGAGCGCGTCGGCCTCGGTGCGACGGCGTGAGGGCAGCTGGAGCCTCATTCCGTGATCACGTCGACGTAGCTGCCGTAATTATCTGAAGGCTACATACGTGGACTGAGGAGCGCACGCGTCAGGATGCTGTATGTCTAATGAACAAAGTTCTCCACGAGTTCACAGCCTGAAACGCGCTCACTTTGGAAAAACCACAATCAGTGTGTGTGTGTGTGTGTGTGTGTGTGTGTGTGTACCACTCCACTGTTACAGGAGCCTGGTGTTCTGGACCACAAGGTGACATCGTTTGATACACACTGCAAATAACAAAACTGCGTGGTTTAACTTGAATTACAATCAACAGTTTCACCATGCTACAGGTCATTCCTCTCACTTTCTGTGATAGTTTCATTTTCAAATGATCACAGTGCTATTTTTAGAACGGGCCTGCGGGCCCCTCTTTAGGTCCCTGTGGGCCACCGGGTGTCCGTGGGCACGCCGTCGGTGACCCCTGCCGTAGAACGTCCAGCAGGTTGGCGACGCCGTACAGACAAGCAGCCCCGCATCTCACAGCAAAACAGCATCCGAGTTTGAAAATCCGTTTGAATTCTATCGAGGTTAAAAACGTTGATTTTCCCCGCTCGCCACTCTCTGCCGTCTCTGATTTGTTTACTCTTCTGTGTCCTTCAACAATCATGGCGGCGCCGGCAGTCTGCGCGCTCAGCCAGACACGGACGATGCATCACGTCGCTAAGTGCCACTTCCCCCGGCTGCACATACGCTTCGACCCCGCAGTCGTGGTTCGTGTTGACCAGAGGCAGAGCGCAGGTGTTCCACACGTAGCTCTTCATCAACAGACCAGATGGAGCCTGAGTCCTGAAAAGGTCTGGGCGGCTTCTTGTGCTGAGAGAATAGCACGTCCATTTCAATTTGAGGCGCAACATCACGGTTGTTTTTGGTGGAGAGCACTTTGTCCCCTGGAAGACAAACTCTGCTCCCGACTCGTTGATGTGCACAGGAACGACGAGGACCAGACGTTTCTTCGATGAACGCCCGTCACACTCCAACTGACGGCCTCAGATGCTTCTTCCTCTGTCAGTCGCTGGTCTCCTCTGTCAAACCCTTTGACACCAACAGCCAATCACAGACAGGTTGTGAAAATGATGCTGACAGACCGTGTCTGTAAGCTAGCTGCTGTAATAAACCACGTGGATTATTGACAACGTTTAAAACACAGCGGTAACGTGAGGAGGAAAGACGCTCCGTCGTACGTCGTCGTGGTCAAAAGCCCCAAAAATGGCACTGACAGTGTGACTGGAACCCCCCAGGTGTGACTCAGTGGAAATGCATAAGCGCTGTGTGATTGATGCGTTGATGGGTTATTGGCAGATAATGGATTTCATGTCAAACGACGGTTTGTCCATTACTCCGTTCATCTGGCCTGTGGTCACACTAGATTCCAGTTTGAGCATAAATTGGTCGGTCGCGGAAGGAGGTGAAAGGAAGACATGATGCCACGGAGGTGGAGTCAAAGAGAGCTAATTAAATCAATCAACCTGCAAATTCACCTGCAAACTTCAGCCGACATCGTCCGTCTGCTCCGTCTCTGTCCTCAGAAAGGTGCCGACGCAAATGAAAAACTGAAATTATTCAGAGTTTCAGTAAGTTTGACCAGAGGACAGAATCTACAGCGAAGGAGTGTTTATGATAAGACACTTCAACGCTGAGGGTTTACAGATTGTCGACCTTCTTTACCCCAGTTTAGTCTCAGCGGACGCCGCTGTCGTCTCTTAAAGAAGGAACACTCGAGGGAGGAAGTCCTGTGGAGGTCAAGGAGGCTGGGGATGAAAACACGGAGCTGATGTGAGATTTCTCTCACTGACGGACGACAGCTTCGGTGGAAGCCCAGCAGCAGCTCTGTTTGCCTCTTTGTTTCAGACCCTGAAGGTCAAACCGTCCTCAGAGTCTCATTGGTTATGTTACATCTGAAAGTGTTTTATTCATGTACTTAAAGCATATTATTTTATAAACCCAGTTGTCGAGGTATGTTACTGCCTAATGGCGTTAAAATACAACCCCAGAGCGTTTCCAGGTGTCCACCGTCACGTCGTGTTCACCATCTGTCAAACGTAGTCGGCTGTGATGGGGATCAACACAAACACTCTGACACACGGTTCCATACGTCATCATTAATCAAGACCATGTGGCCATCGGGGGGGGGGCTCCAGACCTCATCTCCATAAATTAGCCGGATGACGAGGCAGCTAAGCATGCTTGTTAAATAAACTGAAGTGGGGGGAGGATGGATGGGAGATGGGTCTGGGCCGGGACGGAGCGTGGGTTGTAGGCGACAAACACCAAGAGGACCACTGGGATGCTGCTGGCGGTTGGTTCCAGCCACCCGCCCACGCGGATGTGTCGGATGTGTCCAGGGGATTGGGATCAGATCCTTCGCTCCAGCACAGACACACGACATCAAAGACATTCCAACAAATGAAGCTCCAGGGGGGTGTGAGTGTGTGTTCGCATCTATGTGCGTTTGTGACGGAGACACGGAGGCCGTGAGCTCGATATTCTATTCTACATCTCATCGATACGTGTCCGCCGCTCTCACTGTACAGTCAAAGCAGACAACTGGTGGATTTCAGAGAAAAAGTCCCTAAACGTCCTTTCAGAGCCGACCGGTCATTGATCTTTAATTCTGGACGTATTTTACCATCGAGGAGGTCGGTTTGGGAACGGCTCTGTGTGGCAAAGTCATTCTGTAGTCTGTAGTCTCCCCCACCACGGATCAATAAGCTTTTAATTGATCCGCTCGGACGCACAAAGAGCGGCTGCACACTGGACTGTCGTCAGCATTGAACACAGACTGGTGTCAGAGTAGCAACCACAATAACGGACAGATGTTGCAGCTTGTTGGGTCAGCTTTGATACGTTTACATGAAAGAAAGCATAGTTACTTCAAAGGGGGAGGAGTCAGAAATCCAGTCCATTAGCCTTCGTTGCTAAGTGTTCAGCAGTGCTAACTAGCTCATCGGAGCTCTGTGGTGCTGCGTGTTCTCTGTTGTGTCTGTGGTTCCTTCACTAATCCGCAGAGATGCTTTTACATTTTTTTGCCTCCACTTTCTTCAAAGTTGTCCACTAAATGCGTCTGTAATCAGAGTTTATGGGCGTGACTATGTGACGGGTAGAGAAGCTTAAACCCGTCTTGCTGTTAAATGTTTATTCCCCGCCGAAAGATTACACCGAAAACACCCGGTGTGTTTTGAATGGCTGCTCATGTGTTCTAATCCGGTGATAAAACAGAGTCCACCTTCCCTCCTTCACATGTGACGACCGTCCATCTGACCGCTACATCTCGTGTGGGTAATGACACCCCGTCACAGCTTTTCCACCTTCAAAGTGCCGCCACTATCTAGTTTCAGCAGAGACAATCACGGGATTTCTCGAGCTGCTTCTGGGACATTTATAGCGCGCACACAAACACACATTCTTAAATCCTCCTTAAATTCCCAACTAAAAGTTCGAGAGGAATTTCGGGTGCTTGAGGAACGCACCTCGGCGGGTTGGACCTGTAGATAAACCAGAGAAGGAACTAATCTTTTAGTAATTTACACAAAACCTTTTTACCGCCAGCGAGCATCTCTCGGTGCGATTAGCAAACGGATTTATTTTTATATTCACCAGGCTGGGAATTAATATTTAAGTCCCCCTGGTACCAGCATTGTGTCATTCTGCAGCTGATAAGTGTGGATGCGTCTGTGAGATTCCTCTCCTCTCACTGGTGGCACGATGGAGGTAATCTTCCTCTGTCTCTGGCTGAGACACGTGAATTCATCGGGGCCGTTCAGGACTTTCTAATTCTCTCTCTCTCTCTCTCTCTTCCCCAGGAGTGAAACATATTGTCCCAAAACATGAGCCGCATTGAATATATTAATGAGATGGAGGGTCGTGGCTGGGTGAGACGGCCCGTGTTCACAGACAGCAGACCGACCCGACCTCCCTGGGGCCCCTTGGAGCCCAGTTTGCTCCTCAGTAACTCCACCTGTGCGACGCCGCGCCAAAGCTAGCAGCTGGAAAAGAAGAGGCTTGTTTCCCGCGACACAACACGAACTGATGCTTTTGTGTGACTCAAGGTATTTATGTGTATAAACTTCATTCCAGACTTGGGTCCAGATGAAATACACACAAAAACACAACAAGTGGGTTTGAAACACATGCAGGCAGCGACTGTTCCAGTGCAAAGTCAACACAAGAAACTGCATCAACACACAGTGGACGGATGGGTTGTCTATGAGAATGTTGTGTAGTCAACCGTGGAATACAACGGATTGTGTTAACTAAAAAACACCCAATGCGAGTTCTCGACTCAGACGTCGGCTGAAAATCAAACGCACCGTAAACGTTGTCGTTTGACCTGATTTTGTGGTTTTGAAGACGCTGCGTGTACCCGTCCTGCTGGGGGGGTGCCTTGCATCTGTTTCTGTGGATTGTGTCCATGAGCTCTCATCATACATGAGACTTTGTTGTTGTTCAGTGAGGTTCTATGTTCTCCTTCTTTTTTGTTTTCGACATGAACTCGTCGTGATCCTCGTAAACTCTCTCTGACTCACCGGAGGCAGCGGCAGAGACTTTAAAATAATAAAGACATTTAAAGTGGCTATTAAAATCAATGTCACTCCTGATTAAAACATGCACCTGTGCTTGCGCGCACGGGTGCGAGTGTGTGTGCATTTTTAATAGACGCTTCATCTGTTAAACACAGTTACACGTCTGCTCAGGTGGATGAAAAACATCCGTTAGATAACAAAACACGCAGACACTTCTTTCATTTCTGAAAACACAAACCACGTCTGAGTGCGTGCGTGCGTGCGTGCGTGCGTGATGGACATGACGGCTAGACACCGAAAGTTGGACACGAATGCTGCAATGAGTCGGTCTGTTCCCTTCCACTCCTCCACCACACTTCCTCTCTCCTCC
>CAAKHB010004091.1:0-13994 GCA_901007665.1 Aeoliscus strigatus
TTATACGTGTTTTCACCACGTGAACTTGTCGGTCACGTGACTGACGGACCGGAGCCATGACGCAGTAGAAACACATCCGGTGTAAATGGAAGGAGCACGCTGACGGAGCAAAGATGGATCGGAGACGCAACGCAACGCACACGCACACGCACACGCACACGCAGCCGGTGTAAATCCAGGGTAAATCCAGGGTGACTAGTCCAGAAATACTTCAGACATCTAGTTATGGAAACGTATGTATCGACACGTCTGCACCATCAACTGCCTTCACACTCGCTAAGTGGACGATAATGGAGGCAGATTCTGTTGTTCATTACCCTTTAAAACAACATCCATGTGATTGGCTGTTGAAGTGATGTCAGAGCCCCCCCCTTTAAAGGGCTCTTTCACACTGAGTCATGTTGATTTGATTGTCCTTTTTTATGGCACCGGTTTGCCTTTTAACCCCTCGCCTCCCTGTGTGCAGCACACGGGGAGAGTTAGTTATAGAGGCAATAAATACTGAATGGTCTGGGCTTTGACGAGGGGGGTGTGTGCTGATACGTATGTGTCAAGTGCTGAGGAGGGACTCTGGCTTTCTCCTCATCGTTAGCCTCGCACTTCTGTTTAACATCTGCTCAGTATTTTCAGACTCTCGAAAGAGACTCATCATCACCAATGTGTTGGTTTTTTTTTTAAACCTTTATTTTACCAGATCCAAGAGATCCAAGTCTCCTTGACAAGGGCCCAGCAGCACACATCCCAGTAGACGACAACACGAGATAAAGACAGAATGCAACTACACACCAAATTGGAACACAATAAATTAGCACCAATCGAAGGAGTGCACACATCAGAATAACCAAATGTAGCACAGTAGCCATTAGAATCACAGGCAGTGTTCAAGAATCCGCTGTGTCGAACAAAACAGAACGAGAAGCTGCAAGTGAGATGAGGTCAGATAATTGGACATCGGTTTGGAGACTCCAAATTAATTAAGTAATTCCATAAAAAACTACAACATGAGAACAGAAAGAAAGAAAGGAATTGCTCCCTTTCTGGCATTACACCAAAGTTTCTGACATTCTCTTCGTCAATGTTGTAACAATGCAGTTTCAGATTGTATTCTTTTGCTTCCTTTCATACATTTGTTACATGGGTCTGAGTGAGTTGTAGAGTTATATTATTTTAACTATTTGCTAATGAGCTCTACAGTGTTCAGCCAACAAATGAATGTCCCGTATGCTGCCAGTCAGTATGTGCTCTCACATAAATGATTCATGAGGAACAATAACTCAGTCACAGTTTTTTTTTTTTTTTGGTGCAGTTTGTGTTTAGTCAAGTGTGGGTGGAGAACCGCTGTACACACAGTGGAGCTGTGTCAGACTGAGCAGTATATAAACTACTGAACACACACACCCTGGGCCTCAGTGTATTAAACCGATCCAAGACGACCTCGGACAAAGTGCTGGTGTGTTGACGGAGTCTGGGGCTCCGACACCACGTGTGAAGAAGTCCTGATAACTATTGTGCAGCTTCATGCTCCGTGGCTCCATCCGCAGGCAGCGCGCCACCTGACAGAGACGGATGTGGGGAGGTGGGGGCACAGCCGGCACTGACAGGAGAGATAATAGCCAATAAGGCAATGTCCGTCCAGGGGACTGACGGGCTCCTGGGACGGTCCCGCCCGCTCGTAACTCGAATACATCGCGAGCTGGCTGTTGAATAACCCAGAGACACACATGCAAATTGTCCAAACACGAGCATCAGTGTTTCACGTGCCCTCACAATAATGACATGTTGTTTATTATTCACACATGCTGGATATATGTTCGGTGCACGTGTGTGTGTGTGTGTGTGTGTGTACGTATACTGTCTATGCTTTGACGCAGAAGTCAGAATTAGATGATGAATTTGAAGCTCCTGTCAGACTGATGCAACGGTTGGTGTTCAGGAGACGCTGTCAGAGAGCGTTTGATCACCGACACCGCGCGATGACTCCCTACGACTGTAACGAACTGACACCATCACTGTGAACAGGGAAGGCGATCAATGATTCTTTGAACTCTGTGCCTGCAGTGTACAGTCACTCAGTCAGTTCAAATGTACAAACTATACCAGGATGTCTCTCTCTCTCTCTCACACACACACACACACACACACACACACACCTGTGATTTCACAACTTTATATTCAATTTTATTATCCCTCAGGCAACATAAGTTAAGAACACACATCATTAAAAGCACACACTGAAAGCACACCTACATTTTAAGGTAAAAAGACAAGTACATTCAGAAGTGTCGAGGTAATGAAATGAAGAAACAAAGAACATATTTCACTGTGTTTGTTTTCCACTCAAAGCCCCAGTCAGCCCAACCCTCGCCCGTCATATCGAACCCCACCCACTCTGTCACCAGCAGCTGGCAGAACTGGAAAAATGAACAATAATCTTTTAATAATCAATCACTGCGAATAGATCTGCCCCAAAAACGTAATCCTTTCCCCCACACCAGGTCGTTGAAGGGTCATGTTGCTAACAGACACCAACAAAAGTCGATGACTATGGAGAACCGATTGGATTTGTTAGTTAGTCACAAATGGAATGATACCACCCAGACAAAAGAAGTGGGAACACACACACACACACACCTGTATGGACCAACCAGTGATGATTAGATGCTACATTTCAAACAATTGGCATTTTAGCTCCTGACAGATGGGACCTGTATATAATAATGTGTGTGTGTGTGTGTGTGTAATTATGGAATATCTGCATTTAAACAGTTCGTCTCCTCTCAATTGTCAGCATAAACAATCAGGGTGGCGTCACCACATCTCTCTGGTTTTCTCCCTCGACAATCCTCCTCCACCCCCATCTCCTCACTCTGGTATTCGCCTCGCACAATTGCCTCAGTTGATGAGATTGGACCTCAGGCACCTGCCCCCATTCTTCAGGGACCGTCCATCCCTCCGTCTTTCACACCATCCCCCGCGCTGTCACTCCTAAACTCATCACTCACTCCGTGGAGACTCTGCGTTTGCCGACTAGTGAGGACACACGTGTAGACGTGTGCTGAGAGACTCTCCACAGGTGACATTGACTAACATGTCGCCTCAGGCACCGTTCAAACAATAACCACTGCAGATGAAACTGACATTTGCCTGTTGAATCGTTGGGTTTAGCGGAGGGTTTCAGATTCCTTCAGCCAGCAGCTCAGGTCACAATACATGATACATGATAAGAGCACACATGAGAAACAGATGGACCCGGCTAATCCAGCTCACAGCTGATCACGTCCTATTTTATTTTATTTCACATTGAGAGTCAGAAATGGAGACCCACATGTGGACGAACGTCAGGTGTTGGTCTCCCTGTCCCGTTTCTCTGTCTTTGGACATGTATTATTTTGGCTGGCAGAGATGCCCATCATCAGCTCCTCCTTCAGGTGTGTGGTTCATCCTTAGTACACTGGAGCTGTCAAAGTCAACGTGAACACCAGTTCCTCTGAACCAACCTCACCTCACTGACCTCACTAACCAACTAACTAGGTTGAGCCTCAGTCTCCGGTTAGCGTTATTTCTCTCAAATCTGTTGCAATATTCAGTGCTGGACGTGTCACCGACATCACCATCTTTAACCCAGATTCAGCCCCCATGGCGATCACCCAACACTTTCATCTGGCCCCCCTTCTGCATGGAGAGATGACGCTGGCGTCGACTGCTTCTCTCTGGTCTGGTCTGATCTGTTCTCTGGCCATATGTCAAGCAGTAACAAAACAAACGTACTGCCAGCACCACGTCTTTATTTTTTTTTGTAGTTTTTTCAACATCCATTCTGTCCAAGCTGCTACACAGCCTGTCACGTCTCAATTAACACTTGTCATGATTGCATTCACAATGGCAATGAAGTGATGACGCCTGCGTCGACCCATAGAACCACCAGGTGACTGATGATACTAACAACAATGATTCATATCCACTCCTGTCCGTTGTATAATGTACAATGATGAATAATGACCCCGTCTTTTTTCAGGTCTGCTTTAATATGAATAGAATGAGATTGGAAATAACACTAAACATACTCATCTCAAGGGGAAAATGTTTCAAAATGGTCAATTCGTGCTGGAAGTATTTTGTGACGTGTGTATCGAGGCTTGTATTGTCTGGGACGGGGGACATTTCGCACTTTGCCAGGAACAATGGTCAGATGAACCTTCATGAAGCTTTGAAGCTTTCTAAGCCAGTTGGTTCACAAAAAGGTCCAATTGTGGAGACTGCATGTGCACACCAACCCCCCCTGCTGGTCAAAGTGACTGACATGTAACGTAGAATGGACATGGGACTAATGTCAAACTGCCATGATGAGAAACTCCTCTTCATTTATGAATTCATTGTTAACGTGTGGGTCATTGTTTCATACATGTGATGTGTGTTCACTGTCAAGTGATTGTCGATATATAATTTGAGTCTGTTTGAATAAATCGTACAAAGAACATCAGGAAGACCTCTGTGTGTCAGGTGATACTATTCAGGTTCAGGTTTTCTGAGTGTCTCATCGTGACGTGAAAGCCTCAAAGTCCATCTCTTACAGACACAAAGGGATGACTTGTGTGAATGCAGCAGCACCGTTGTCTGACTCGTCTGGAATGAGAGCAGACCCAGTACGGTATGTGAAGGTTTTGGTGGATCGTACTCTGATCCCACTCTCGTCCCCCAAACCTCGCTCTGTTTTTCTCTCGTCCCTCTTTTTCTCTTCTTCCCTTCCATCTCTCACCTTTCCTTGTGTTTCCAGACTACCGCTGCCTCCGTGTCACTTACGTTTATGTTTATCTCTCGTGTTCCGTCTCCCTGTTACACCCTCCGCCGTCTGTGTGTCGACATCAGATGAATTCACAGACCGGTCGTTTGTTGCCGCCTGACAAGGTTACATGAAACACGAGATATGAAGTGTCGGGGTGACAATTACTTAGCCTCTTCGATGTGTCATGTGACACAGACATCCTCAGAGATGTCATGACCAGGACACATTCTCGGCAGTTGGAATAGTTGAAGGGAAAACGTACATGCACGACTTCCATCTTCACAACACGTTCAGTTTGTTCTGTTTGTTGTCCACTGATTTATACTCCTGCGTTGAACACACACACGTACACAATCTCACCACTATGTTTAGGTTTTTGCAGCTATGAGAGGATATGTTTTTCTGCCACAACAAGATCAGAATAATTTTCTGCTCACAAATCACCTTTTGGGACGGGTGTATTTTCTGAGCCAGCAAACAAACAAGAGCTGGGAGGGTCAGGTGACGCAAACGGTCCAATCGCACTCGTTGCCGTGTGTGTGTGGGGGTCCGTTTCGTCGTGACGCGCGGTCACATCTCTGGAGGGGTGCACCGCTCAGGCTACGGCGTACATCTTACCTCGTCCCCGTGAGCCTGTGTGTCCTTCGTGCCTGTCGGCAGACATCAGCCCTGACGCTCTAAATCTACTTGACACGTCATTGTCTCACCATGGAGCTTCCAGCTGCACAGTCGCATGTTTAGCTTCACCCACGTGTGAGGAGGCATGTTCCACGACAGCACACGCACCATCCTGCTTCAGCTTATCGGAAAATGATGCTAATAAGTACGTTGCAGAGAGGGGCCGACAAGATATTTACTGTTATATGATGATGTCGAAGTCTGTGTTTGACACCCATCGGTGATCTGACGTGCTCTGTGAGCCCTCCACAGCGGGGGGTGTGTGTGTGTCGGGGCGGGGGGGGAGAAAATGGGAGATGGTAATGAAGGAGCTAATTGCTTCCAGTGGATTTTGAAATCGAAACTCAGCCCCAGGTGGACGTAGCAGACTAGTTGCAAATGGAATATTGATGACTATGGCGAAAATAAGAGAAAATGACCCTGCTATCTGATCAATATGAAAGCCACAGATCAGTGGAGAATGTGTCTCAACAGGCGATACGTTTCCCCCGCTTTTATGGATCCGTATACGCTTACCACAAGTTACATATTGCTGAGGTGCACAAATACTACATTATATCAATTTGCTCTCTATTAGTCAAAGCAGTCATGTCATCTCGATAGGCTGCGATGCTCCACAGCAACTTGGACTATGATTTTTTTCATTATAGTTGATGGATCATGGTCAAACATTTGTGATTTTAAACCTTTTCATGAAAATTACGTATTCAACCTGAGTATATTCTGATAAACAAAGCTAAAAGCTGCTAAACACTATTAGCATTGCGTTAGCCTGTTAGCATGCTGGCAGTTTATTGTTCAGTGTGGTTCACGTGGAAGCTTCCTTTCTTTGGACCTTTGCTGCCCGTCTCACGTGAAATCTCACAGTGTCACTGTCACATTGGTCAATCTTAGCGTCAAAGTACTGATCACATATATGATGCTGATGGTCAGTAGCTAACATTCATAAAAAGTACGCACAGGATAGGGACACTGACGACTGTCAGAGGACGGCGTCACACGTCTGCAGCGTCCAGTATAAAATGATGTCGGCCTTTTTCGTTGTTGTTACTGTTGCTGCTGTAGGATTAGGTTTTACAGATCTGTGGCCCGTATTGATGACAGAAGCCAGATGGGCTGACATACGCAGCACTTGATCAGATTGTGTTCACTTACTTGCAGCTACTTGCCAGTGACAATGTCTGAATTCATTTCTAAACCCAGTCGGCCTTTATCTCGGCCCTGTCTTTTGCCATTAGACGTGTGATCGCCTCGCGAGGACTTTGGGAGCCCAGAAGGGTTTGACTCAGTGCACGAGCCAAACCGGAGCAATTAGTTACTGATCCGTCGCAGACAGCGGTGACTCCATGACGTGACCACACTGTGGATATGGAAATCAGTATTTGACTAATATTATCATACCCCCCCTTCTCCAAATTGTGAATATCTGCACATTGGCTTGAGATTAGATGCATGAAATCCTTCGGTTTGTTTTCACTTCTCCTGTGTGAATTCAGCTGCAGCTCTGCTTCATGCGCAGTCTCTCTTCTAATAATGGTTTTCTATTTATTACCCTGGCAGAGGGACGAGAGCTCTCAGGTCTTTGTTGCTTCCCTCACTACTTCCTATTGTCCCTGGGTGCCAGTCCACGTCGGTTTGTTGTTGTTTTTTTCTCAGTATTTCATTTTCATCGTCCTTTTGTCTGCATCTTTCAGCAGCACATGGGTCCTGCTCTTTGTCTTTTTTTCTCCATGTAGCCCTTTATGCGTTGTTGCTCAGTGGCTCTCGTGACGTCTGCTGGGGTGGAAATGCAGTGACTTCTCCTGTTGTGTACACTTGGTGTCACAGCATTGAATGTGTTTGTCTTGTTGTGAAGGAATCTTCTTTCCATGTCCTTTTCTGTGCGTGTGATAGATTTGTGTTCTCTGGACCGCGACCTTGAGTCAGTGTGTTTAACACACTGACAATGACTGAACTGAAGCCACGTTTTAAGAGGGTAAAGGAGAAACTGACAAATACGACCCCTCCGTTCCACCAGTTTCTTGTGGGTTTCTACTCCCTTTCCATCAGTGCAGCAGTTTTATTTATACACTCTCTCCATCCATCGTTCCGTCTTTGTGTCTTGAGATCTCACCTTACTCCGTCCGTCCGACAGAGACTTCACAAGTCACTGTACCAACGGTGGAGCGATATAAACCTGTGAAATCGGGCTTTGTTTGATTTATGTGCACCATTAGCTGGGAATAGTGTTCCATTGTAAGTGGTCTCGCTGTCTGGAGGCTGCATGTGAAACCCAACCCTTGTTGTATGATCTGGATTGAAGTTAGAATTATGGTGAATTATGGGGTTTGTGTTTGCTTGACGGAACCTTTTCCACACTGAGAACCACTTCTCAGTTACGGATGCTGCTCCGTGATTGATGGGGGGCCTGATGTGGATGCATATTTATTTTGGTACTATAGTACTATAGCAGTATTTTTATACTTTTGATACTTATACTACAAATACTTCAACGAGTGTGATGTTGTGGGAAAAGCCTGCGACTTATGGTAACGGATAACAATCAAATAATAATAATAATAAAAATAATAATAATAATAATAATAATAATAATAATAATAATAATAATAATAATAATAATAATAATAATAATAATAATAATAATAATAACTATTATTATTATTATTATTATTATTATTACATTTTATCATCTGTTTATTTAACTTTGTCTTCTTTAACACTTTGTCATTCTTGTCATTTCAGTGAGGGAGGAAAATGTGGCCACCTTCCGGGGCTCCGAGTACTTCTGTTACGACCTGTCGCAGAACCCCATCCAGAGCAGCAGTGATGAGATCACGCTGTCCTTCAAGACGTGGCAACGCAACGGCCTCCTCCTCCACACGGGGAAGTCTGCAGACTATGTCAACCTGGCTCTAAAAGATGGGGCTGTCTCCCTGGTCATCAATCTGGGTTCGGGGGCCTTTGAGGCCATCGTCGAGCCCGTCAATGGAAAATTCAATGACAACGCCTGGCACGACATCAAAGTCACACGCAACCTGAGACAGGTAATCGGGGGTAATGGTGATGGACGGAGTTTGGAGACAGGTGGATTGATTTGGGCTTTAGATTAGCTGCCTCCACGAGGTTCAAGAGACTGAGCTGGTGTCAAAAATATCACCGTTCTCTGATTCCGTTCTCATGGCATTTCCACATCGAGACAGATATCATGATGTTTTTGGTTTCAGTAACATGAACTTTGCATTAATTTAATCTCATTGTTCCGTTGTGCTCGACTGAATAACAAACCAAAGGTACTTCTCCAGCTTGTAGTCCGCTCCAGTAGGTGCCAGGATGTTGGCTCGGATCTTCTCTCTCTGTGTCTTTAAATGTTAAAAGTTATTTGATAGTTTGACTTTGCTTGCATCCTGTCAAACGCTGTTCCTCCTCCTTTCACCAACTGTTTTATGCCCGTATAGACTTTCACCGTGAGCCGTCCATTAAGGCGGTATTAATAGCACCACGCTTTTTTAAAGGCAGATATACATTTCCTGTCAGTTACATGACAGATATTGTTTACCGTTTTCCAAATGTGATTTAAAATCGTCTTGTATTTCTGTCACATGGGACAGTAGAGGAGTAGGAGTCGGGGGGAGGGGAGGGGTGGGGTTCTCCAGGGGCTGTTAAAGGTCCTGGTTAAGTCATGAGTCGTCTGTTGGCTTGGTCGACCATAAGTGTGTCTGCCAGGTGAGACAGCAGTTAGTGTTGCCCCCAGAGCAGCACGACAAGTAAGCACTGATTTCCTGACCCCCTCTGACCCTGACAGAAAGCACCACGGGTTGGTAAACGAGGATAACACACAGCTCAGAGGGTTAACCGTTCCAGGGTTGCTCCCGTGCTTTCTTCTTCTTCCTTCTCTCTTTTTTCTTTTTTTCTCTCTACTCTCGTTCTCTCTAGTTTTCTTTTGTTTTTCTCACTACCATCTTCTGTCCTCTTCAGAAGGCACTCTTAGATTCAGGTTGAAAGAACACTTCATGTTTTGTAAGGACTTCAGCCAAACCGTGCATCTCAAAGTTTTTTCTTTTCCTTGAAGGACTCTGATGTCGAAAATGTGTCTGAAAGATGCCGCTGTCGCTCCCGTGAACCTCTGACAAACCATGTAGTGTTTATTCAACGCGACACTAACTCATCCATGATAAAAGTCATGTTTTACTAACCAGTATCTAACCGACTAATGTACTAACATCCGAATTCTTCATCATTGCTTTTGTTTTCCTTTTGTTTTCTGTCCATCCTTATTAACAACATTTTTTGTTCACTATTCTTTTGATTTCCTTTCTTCCCCTTTTTCTGGAAAGCAATCAGGCATTGGACACGCTATGGTAAACAAACTACATTGTCTGGTAGATATCATTCTTATTGTCTTTTTTTTGGGTTTGCCGTGTGTCCCCTCCCCGTCTCTTCTTTTATTCGTTCTCTTTGAGTTCCATCCTAGACACTCTTATCAAAAAATGAGGAGATGGGTTTGTATTACCAGGCAATTCTTTCTTCACTTCTTGTCAATTTCCTCCCTGACCTGCCAACAACCTTCTTCTTTACCCCACGATCCCACATCCTGTGTTTTTTTTGGGCTTTTAATGTTTTTTTTCTCTTTGTTTTTTCCACATTATTGCAGATATACAATAAGTAGAAAAAAAATTGACCTCTTTGCCTTTGTCAGGGCAACTTACTTTTTCTTTGATTTGTTCACACAAAAAGTCCCCATTTTTTGTGAGGACTGTCGTCCAGAACTGACAGAAGCTTACCACAATCCCAGCAAAGATGGTGACCTCGACACCGAGCCCTAAAAGAGAATCGACCAAAAATGGCGACCCTTGACCTTCATTGCGGGAGCTCTGACAGTTATTTCCAACTCACTTTGGCGCATGGCATGCTCCCACCGTCACCGGTGTCCCACCGATTCAACCTTCATATAACGTCACCAACAATAACCACTAACACGCTGACTCATTCTTTCCCCCTTCACCTCCCACTCACCGCCCCCCTGTGTGTGTTTGTAGCATGCTGGTGGAAGTGGTGTTTGTGTGTTTTTGCTCTCCTTGAGCCACCATACAACTGGGCCCATACCCACAACATTTTTGAGAATAAGCTCACTGATCTAGGATGACTGGTCTGGTCCGGTGACGGGAGCAGCAGGAACGTGACACTTGAGCTAAACCTGATCCGAGATCAGTCGCAGCCGTTCTCAGAAACGATTTGAATATGGGCGCCGGTCTTGACTGCGCATGAGCCTCTGCACCCCGTGTGAGCTGCTCCAGCTTTGTATGGCACCATTGGCCCAATTCCTCCCTGACATGTCTACGTCCATGTTTTTAATTTGCTGTCTGACAGTGATGACGTTGTTTTTTGCACATGTGGTGTGAAAAGTCTCCCTATGTTTTGCATGTGTGTGGATATATCGATGTAAGAGATGGGATGGATGTTCTGTGGAGAGCCGATGTGTATCTGTGAGGGTTGGTTGTGTGTGTGTGTGTGTGTGTGTGTGTGTGTGTGTCTGCAGTTAAAAGACCAATCCCGAAACCTAAGACAAGTGAAATCAATTTGTCCTTGGTTTGAACATTGTACTAACCCTTCCCCCAACCTGAACCTCCAGAACCAAACCTCGGATCCATTCTCTTACCCCCATCAAAGATAAAGAAAATATGCCTCAACCATACTTTCTTTACCTGTCCTGTGAATCCTACGGCAAAAATTCCATGAACAAAATCGAAACGCTGTCTGGTCCAAAAACGACCACCTCACGGTACCAACTGGTTCTTTAAAAAAGGCTCAAAGTGAAACTAAAGAAGAGTCCAAAGGCCTCATTCAGAATGCAGACCAAGGAAGAAGGAGTGTTTAGACACAACCTGAGCTCAAATCCCAGAGTGTAATGGCTGTGGCTGTGTTTCACCCGTCAACAGGTGACGATCTCGGTGGATGGGATCCTCACCACCACAGGCTACACCCAGGAGGACTACACCATGCTGGGCTCCGATGATTTCTTCTATGTGGGTGGGAGCCCCAGCACCGCAGACCTACCTGGATCTCCAGTTAGCAACAATTTCATGGGCTGCCTCAGAGAGGTGGGTGGAATACAAATGACTGACGGTCACATCTGCAGTTACAGCCAAACATTTAGCATTCAATGACTTTCTAAGGACGGCGTACAGCACCGCAATTGCTATGAACCAGAAGAGGTGTTACAAAAAAAAAAAAAGTAATTAGCATAGTCTCACTGGCAAACCCCAAAAGGAGAAAAAATGAAATTGCATTACCACTTTAGCTGCTGAGCTGGCAGAGGAAGTATCAGCTTGTCTTCATTCCCCCACTTATACATAACACTTAGTTCAGATTGTGTCTGAGGAAATGTCCCAAAATTGCTTCCGTCACACAATTTGCAGCATCAACTTGAGCGAGGCGCAGAACGCCTCCCAGTGGGCACGTCTGTTAGAAATATTTGCTCATGATGAAATCTCACAAGTGTGCTTGTAAAGTTTGGGAGTGCAGCTGGAGAAGAGTTTGTCCCTATTATTTACATCCCTTTTCGTATTGTGCAGCAGGACTTCTGACAGTCCTCCGGGCAGTATCGGTGACGCTGAAGGGAAAGTATTGATTCGTAACGTTCAGCAGCATTATGGCGTTTTGTTTGCACGTGTTTGTCTTTTTGTTTGGGTCCGCAGCAATCCAATGCCAAACTGCACTGGCTGCTGTCACATCTCATCGATTCCATTGTGCGTTTGTTTGCCTGTGATTGATGACATGCTGTCACCACGTTGATAGCAGCTGAAGTCGGTGGACATCCATCCAAGTCATCGGATGTCCTACAATGTCTGAAGGTGTTTCCGCTCTCTTCAGTCCAAAGTGACTCCGAGTTTCAGGCATTTGACAACTTGAACAGCTTGTGACTCATGAACCGACTCAGCCGGTTGTCGTCAGCGGTGACGACCGGTCACGTGGGAGTTGATCTGCCTGGGAAGTGATCTTTGCGTTGTAGCCCTCCTCGTCCGTTGGTTGCTCCATGGCTTCCTTTTACTCCTCTCACAAACCGTCTTCTCTTCCCTGGATACAGTTTTGAACATTACTTACCAGTTTGTGCATGCGTGGGTGGGTGTTCTGTCCTTGGGGTGGACAAGCTTTTGCCTCAGGGGAGAAACTCAAGCAGGATTTTCAGCATCCAACATCAAATCTCTGTAGTCTGAGTCCAGTCACACCCTGAGGCCAAAGCTCAACAGAGCTCCCAGACAGATGGTGGCCAACGTGTACGCAGTCCAGTGCAGTCCTCTGGTCAGGATGTAGCCGTCCACCTACCCGGGACTCTCTTTTCACTGTTTGATACAGCCCACTTCCATTCCATGTAGCATAAAGAGTCACAGCCACAAGGTTTTGAAACTTCAGTCCAGTTACAACAGATACTTTCAGCCGTGATCATCAGTCATCAGTGTTAATGAAACACTGGAACAGCAGGAGAACTTACTGAGGAATTACATTTCTTTAGAGTTTAAAAGGGAATGAGTCTGTCAGGGACCTGCAGCCCACTCACCCCTGACATTCTGAAGCCTTTCTTTCACTTTCAATCATGACCTTCTCTGTTTGGGAACATACATCAAGCTGAGTCGAACACTTTCCAGCGTTCTTTTCATTTTAGCCAAACTAGGTTTCCATCAGAGTGCTGTGGTGACCCTCACTTCATCCCTGTGTGTGCGCGCTCACACGTACACAGCACAGACGTGGCGCTGAGAGAAAGTCACCTTGTCTGCATTGTTTTATGTTTCCATAAGGCGGCGCGGGCTGCTGATTCCATATTTCTCTCACTCAAAGACGTGTGTGCGCACAGAGTACGCCAGCCGAGCTGCAACTGTACTTTCATGGTAACGTATCCTCATTTACACCTCGTCTGTGTTTGGTTTACGGCAGCCAGTCAAAAATATGGAAGTGATCAGACCGAATGCTTTTAAAATGAAGATAAAACCGTATTCATGTGTTACACTTTGTTATAAATAGTGTCTAACTTGGCGGAATCAAGCATTCATCATAAAGTCACACAAAGACAAACAAACTTCCATTTGTTAAGGTTATACTGTAAGTACATTTCGTGGATATTATTTATTAACATTTATGACTTTATCAATGATTAGTCCTCATACAGTAAATAACTAAAATTGACTGTAAACATGCAACTAAATGCGACACATCTCCATCTTTTTGCAATGTCTGACTGTGACAGTGATGACAAATGACAAAACAAGCAAAGCTGAAAGAAACAACACATCACGACGAAGCGCTGAGGGAGGTTACCAATATAAAAAGAACAAGCCTTGTCTGCGTCTTTCCAGTATTATTGAAATAAATGTGATTCACCATGGAAGTAGACGGTGTGGACCATGAAGCAGCCATGATGCCGTCTTCTCTCCAGGATGCTGCAGAATGCTCCTGACCTGACCTCCCATTAATTCATGCACAATATCTTTTATGTCGTTGCTTTGCTTTGTCTCTCTCTCTCTCTCTCTCTCTGCTACAA
>CAAKHB010004091.1:23345-33345 GCA_901007665.1 Aeoliscus strigatus
CCCTGGGGAATAAGTCGTGTGAGTTTTTTCTTGAGTTCATTCTTTTTGTTCAGGACTAATATAATATGAGAAAATTGCTCTGATTTGAAATGTTGGAATTGAAGCCTGAATTTTCCTCTATTTTCAAAATGGACATGCAGCACTATGTAATGAGAGGAATTCTATTAGTAATGCTGTTTGAATACTTCATTCCCCTTCTTTTCCATGCCTGCGAGCCGCCCCCGGATCTCCCTGGAGACAATATCAAACAGCCACAGCGATGTATTCACACATGGTGCTGGTTATTGATCTGCAGCACGTCATATAGGACCACAGAGAACAGTACGAGGAGGATGGGACAGCACGCTCTCTGAGGAAGAGCAGCAAAGGTTACAACGTTTGATTAGTTACGAGAATGCAAACCTTGTAAAAAAAACAAAAAACAATCCGTGGTCATCTTGACACCCGTTCTCATTCTGCAGTTCCTAATCAGGACGAGAACGCACACTGTGAAATGTAGTGTTACGTCGTGGGGCCCTGTTCAGAAGATGTAAAGCACATGACGCAGGGAGCGTAGTCCACGTCCCACATCTTGTTTCTATTGGGATGCAGGTGCAGTTGTCATTTCCAGCCATGAGCCCTCACCGTCAAACCATCTCATGATCTTGTTCTTCTCTGGGCATGTCAGTCTAAAATGGTGGTGCGTTGGTAGATAGACGACGCAGAGAGAAAATGAAAAGTCTGAAAACACGTCATCTAACCAGCAGGCGATGGAAGAAATGCCTCCGTCAGAAGATGGCTCCCCCCGATGTCGTGCATGTCAGAAAGTGATCAGGGTTCGATCACAAGATGGAGCAAAGCCTTCACCGGTCTCCATCGTGACCCATGTCACATGCTGTGTTTGAGGAGACGAAACATTCTCCCAACCATCTCTGTATCAGTGGTCCAAGTGAGGCTGGCCCAACATCGGCCCAGGGACTGTCCCAGACATGATTCCACTTCCCTGTCCACTTCTCTTCCTGCTGTCCCACTTTCCAAATGTCACACTCAAATGCTCTAAAAATATAAACTACAACCATATTAATAGAGCCGTCGTTTCTTCTGAGTCACTCCTGATCCAACTGCAGTGTTTGAGTGTCATGTTTGTGCTGCTGTAACATTCTCACATGACGGAATGTTCCTGAATTCACCAGATGATTTCCTCCTCTTCCTATTGAACGTTGTTCAGTGTTACGTCTCTGTGTCCACAGGGAGCTACAAAGTCAGTTTTCCTCCTCTGTTTACCAGAGAGGGAGAATGAAGCAAGCTGTCAGGTATTTTAGACTCTTTGAGGAGATTTAAGATCGTACCAAGCGACAACTAACAGACAACAGCGTTCCTCTGCTTCCTGTTCCACCTGCGATCTGTGCCGGGGTACTTTTGAACTGTTCTTCTTCCCACTACGCCTTGAAATCCTCCGGTGTCTTTTCTTTTGTGCCTCCTGCCACCCCGTTAGTCCTCGCCACCTCCCTCACATACTCACACATCCCTCGCTCGGTTTGGCACTTCTTCTGTAACACAGCCCCGGAGACCTGACAGGACCTGTGATCAGAGGTCTGATGGGGTGTCACGTAAACAGATGTAGTGCCAGCATGGGAGCAGCTACTGTGTGTGTGTGAGGGTGTGTGTGTGTGTTATTTGAGTATTATTCAGAAGATTGCAGTCGGAGGAGCTGAATCAATGTTAACGAACGTTGCCACAGTTAGACAGTTACACTGAGCTGGTATGTAGCGGTGATGATAGTGATGAGTTGTACCTAAGACGAGGATGTTTTTAATATCACACACTGTATGAAAACCACTGAATGTAATGTTGTATTCGTTTACAACCACTGTTGCCTGTTTATGAGTGACCCTGGCTGTACACCGTCTGCGTCTGCGTCTGCGTCTGCGTTGCGTCTCCGATCCAACTTTGCTCCGTGTAACCTCACCGAATGCGTTCCCAGTGCGGCACAGCTCCGGTCCATCAGTCACTGTCGAGACCGACAAGTTCCTGCAGTGAAAACACGTACAATCGCACAAAACTCCATGTACGTGTCATAAATCCAGGAAGAAACAGTCTTGTCAGCTTGTTAGTAAATAAATACTCTTAATAAATGTACTGTGTTGAGAGTACTGATGAAATAGTGTGAAATCTGATTTGGCGTCAACATTTTGGCGTTTTATTCTGAAAAGAAAACAGATGTTTTATTCTGTTCCTCTGTTGATTTTCCTGTCCCGCTCGATGGATTCCGTGCAAAATTGCTGCGTCCCTGTTCCGGCATCCGGCAAAAATAGAAACCCTGCGTATCTTCGTGTGTTGCAGGGGTGTGATTACGGGGCCCTCCCCCGATAGGCCCCTATCATCTGGGTTGTCACCGGAGCGGAGCTCTGCCAAACCCACATCTGCTTGTGAGCTTCAGCTCGGCTCTGTGGCCCCAGCAGGCGCTGGTAAAACATGACAAAAACCACCGAGACACTGACTTAAAATGACACAGTGTGCAGATGTTGTTGTGCTGCTCTAAACACGCTTGTGTCTCCATTTTTCTGCTGATTGTTGCTGTTTTTCTGGGGGATCGGTTTCAGACGCAGATCAGTGCAAAAGAAGTCTAATTGGGTTGAATCAGCCACACGGGTGTTTTGTACTTTTAAAAAGCTGAAGAATAATTTTGTTGTGAAATAGCCGGCGGGGAGATCCACAGAAGAGAAAAAAGGAAATAAGTCGTTTCCCCTTCGTAGTCATGTTTCAAGGTGGGCTTTTCCCCTCTCTTGTCTTTCGGAGACAGCTCCAGGCTTTGTTTGGCTTCATTCCATTACATGAAAGGTTACAGAAATGTTATTTCCCACAAGGAAAAATCTAGTGCAAGCGATTATTCAGGTTGTATTTCAGTTGAACTTGTACGCGGTGACATTAATTCAAGAGTACAGGGAGGTACGGTACAGTTGATGTCATCCAAGAGAAGATTGTCGTGTCTGTCGCTCTGACTCGATTCAGCAAGCCTGTCAGTCCCTCCGTCGGGCTGTGATGCTGATATGCTGTGTGCAGGAGCGGACTTTTCAGGCCTCCTGCTGACGGTGGTGTATTGCTGATGAAGCAGCCCAGTTAATCAGGTAGATAAGCTGTAATGAAGTACTCCGGTCTGACGGCGTGCCAGCCCAGCGCCGGCCGATCCCCTGAGACTCTCCTCTTTCGCTCTTTCTTCTGCATATCCACAGCAAACTGACTCAGATATACACGCAGGAAAGAGCAGCGCTCCACTGGAGACAGATTGGATCGTGTGTAATGCATCTTGCATTTTCCCTGACAAGTCGCCACCGCCCACATCCGGTAAGTGTTTGTGTTTTCCTGCTGTCAGGGGAAAGGATTGAGACTGTCCAGGCTGGAGCTGATGGCTGGAAGTGTGTCCACTGCAGATCGGTTGTACCTTCACTTTGGACCATATGGGACATTCCTTTGTTTGATCAGGAGTGTTTCAGTGCTCACACACGGAGCCTACGTCCCTTATCACAGCGGCTCTCATACAGACAGAGGCCTGAACACACACGGCGTACAATTACTGCCCCTGCTCATGCTGCTGAATGTTCAAAGTGGGAGAGAAATAGTAGACAGGCAGACACATGACTTTAATCATGGGTGGTCTTTGTTATACAGGACTGGACGTTGTTGACGCTCAATGAGCAACGTAGGGAATATATCTATATCTATATACACCAAATGTCTCAATGTACTCTGAAATTAAAACATAGAACAAATGAACAACTGAAGTTAAAAAAGTAGAAAATAAATCATCCAGTCAATTTAGAAACCAAAATGTATTCTAAACTTTGGACTCCGTTGGTGGATCTAACATCTGAACACACTGGTGACAAACAAATGTTCCTCAGAAAGTTCTTCCCAGCTCCATCGCAGAAGTTCCCAGAACTGCGTAGCCGGTTGTTTTTCTTTCCCTCTCCTGTCCAGTTCATCCCAGACCAGCTCCATGGGGTTGAAGTCTGGAGACTGTTCTAGACACTCCATGTTTTCAATCTTACCATCTTGTTCTTTTGTCTTAAGGTAGTTCTGGCACAGCGTGGACGTATGTTTGGGGTCATTACCCTGCTGTAGGATGAACCCCTGACCAACTGGGTCCATCCCAGAGGGAACTGGGATGGTCCCAGACCATCACATGTCCACATGTCTCCATGTTTGACCGTCGATGTCACACACTGAGGAAGGGAAGATTTCAAAGTTTGATTCATCATTCATCCATAACACCTTCTCCCAGTCGTCAGTAGTCCAGTGATGGTGTTTCATGGCCCAGGCCACTGGGCCCACCACTGTATCTGGACTGATCAGACATAGAACACAGAGTAGGAGTTTGAGGACTGTATGGTCGAGGGATTTGGAATGTGAAACTGGGAAATATATCAGGGAGGTTAGAGGGAGGTTTGCCCAGTGTAAGTTAATACATAGATTCTACTTTACCCATCTAGACTCTATAGGATCGGTCTACTACCTGATAACCTCTGTTGGAAATGTGGAACAAAGGCAGGGGGACTTTCCTACATGTGCTATGGGAATGAAATTGGAGTAATACCGGTAGAACACCTGAGGAAGGTTCTGGAGATTATGCCAAGATTATGCTGATTGGAGTGACCAAAGACAAGTAATGGGAGTGTCCAAACATGACTTTACAGTTGCAATGGTCAAGATGGTCTCAGCAGCCAGAAATATCCTCAGGTTATGGAAAAGTACATCGCCGCCAGACAATATAAAATGGATTGAAACTATGACAGAAATACTGTCATACGAGCAGAGGTTGATGAGAAGTACGAATGTAAAGGAGGAGAGATATTGTATATTTACTACTTGTAAGAACAACAGGGTATGACTTGAGGAGATGATACAGCTGTACAGCAGCTAAATATTCACTTGAGTGTGTGAATTACTCTATATTGACACGTAGGTACCAGACACCAGGGATCCACTGTGACCCCATCCAACAGAGCTCGAAATAAAATCTCAAAAAAAGGAGTCCTGTAACCTGGAAGTGACATCGTAGACTTCTTTCTTCCCAGAAAGCATCTGTACCTTTCTGAAAATGCTCCAATTATTCACTAATTATCCATGTTACTCACATTCCTCCAAAGTCATGGGATCTTACATTGGTCTGTAATTATATCCTAATAATTATAAGCTATCATTATCTCAGCCTCTTTCAACAATGTGAGGTACATTACATGTGAGGTAAACACTTATCTGTAAGGAGGTGGGGGGCTGGGGGGCATCCAGTGTCCTTCAAATGCCCCACTCATCAGTTCAAATACATTCGACATCACTCTTGCACCTGTCTGTGGGAATAAAAGAGCCTGCCTTTGTGCATGTTGGTATTACAGGTCATATCTGCGTTGGGTTCGTCGACGTCAACTTCATTGGAATTCACACATAAACAGTTCCAGTTACCAGGAGAACAGGAAAGTGTGTGAAAAAGAATAAAGGTGACTTAATGAGTCAACGAGTCAATGACATGGAGTTTAAGACATTCAATTACAGACAAATAACTACAAATACTGCCCTGGTGCCGTCATGTTGCATTCAGGGATTTGCCCTTTGGCCCTGACTCAGCTGTCAGAACAGAATGGAAGCAGCTCTGAATTAATGGGTGTGATATTTGTGAGGCTTGTAAAAACATCACAGTGGCTGCACCGAGCACCGCCCCTGAAACCCTGACACACAAACAGTCAGATACTTTCTACAACGTGCCTCTGTCACCAAAGCTGTCGGGTTAAAAAACGATGTCGGTGTGACTCTTTCAAACACTTTCGTTCTCATTCAAGCTGGTTGTTAAGTAGCAACAGGGTGATGGTACTCATCCAGCTGGAACTCATCCCATGGAACCAGGGAGATGGAACAAACATCTGCTGGACGGAACGGAAAAACAAACAGACCCATGTGACATGTTTCTATGGTGATGTCCTGTTGTTTACAGTCAATAAACTAGAACATGGAAATATATTATCTGGGGCTATGAAATCTTTTCTCTAAATATTACAAACTGAACACGTCACATCTGGTAGTGAATTCCCTGGTGGCAGACGATCAAAGTTCAAATATTTGAACTTTTCCGTCTGCCGTTTCCCTGATTCCATGTGAATGCAGCAGAACTCCTGCCACTTTTAATTGTACGATAACGATGACAGCGGGGTTGCAGCTGCTGATTTCCGGCCCCATGAAGAGCCATCTCACTGGGTGACGTGGATGTTGTCAGTAGGTTTAACAAACAAAATACAATGACAAATGTTTACTCGAACATCCCACACTGTCACTCATACTTTCCTGACATCACTACTCGCCAGAAAAAGGTGATAATCACTTTTACTGGAACATTTATCTCAGCACACAGAAGAAAATGACACTTCAAGGTCTGTCCAAACAATGCAGATGGAACTTACACACGCAGGAGGACAAAGGGTGTAAAATGGAGGATTGGGAGGACAATGAAACTGGAGAAGGCTGGATGGGGCTTTGAATACGGGAGGAACTAACAATGGGACAGATGATGGCCAGGAAGTCTCTCACTGGTGCTGTATTCTTTTCAGTATTAACACAGTCACGGCTGTTAGGAGTGGAGTTAGGACGTCGTGTCATTTCCAGACTAGATGAACGGTTTGCTGTGGTTACTGATCTATCCCAGTCAGTGACGATGCTTCCACCGGGCGCTGCACGTGGTTGATGTGAACCATCTGCAGCTGCACCTGCACTTTTTTTCCCCATTGCACCTAAATGTCACACTCACTTCACAATGGCATCACTTTAAAAACACCAGACACCTTGTGTGTCCACCACAACTAGAAGATAGATCTTGAGGCGGTATGAATACGGACCTGGACCTTGAAATCAGCCTCAGGTTCCAACACAACCATAACTTTGTTACTGTGCTGTTACAAATTGTACCAAACATCCAGATTCGATGCTCTGGACTCTGTATGAAAAGTTACTTGAGGAACTGGTGTCAACATCCATAGGTGTTGAAGCACACTGAAAATGTAGCACAGTGGTATATTACAGTAAGTTACCAGCGTCACAGCTGGTGACAATATGAACGCCATGACTCCCATACCATGTCGTATTTTGAGGGAAATGCATTGTGGTCTATGTTGTCTTGGTCAGTGACCATCGGTTGTTCACTCCTTTTCCTGCTGCATTGTGGGATACTTTGAGTGACTATGTTGGGTCGGTGGATGATCACTGTGGATTCAGACACCACTATGTCGGGACTAGGGAGCCATTCGGACACAGCCTGATGCTCTGATACGACAATTTGAAGTCTAAGTCTTTGTTTGCTTCGATGTGGAAAAACGTCCCGTGACCGACAGGTGAAGCTGCTGCGGTCGCCTGAGTCCAACCAAACATTCACAGAATGATCAAATTATCCTACGTTTGTTTTTGGAGGACTATCGCTCGTACATCGTCCAGAGGGAGAAACGACTGTACAAATATGATCATTACTGAACAAATTACAATGCTGGTGCAGGTAGTTTGGCTACAACCCTGTTAAGTAGATGTCGTCAGACCTGCAGTTGTCTCATGATGTCTGGACAATCTCTGAGTGAGTACGTGTCTGGTCTCACACGCCGTGTCGCTCACTGGAAACTGAAAACACCCTTTTTGTACCTGTCTAGTGAGCAAACACGTCCCCTGTGGAATATCGGGGCCAGCGGGTATGTCAGCTATCAATCGATATTGATTCTATCTGACACTGACGTGATCCACACACCTGACATTTCACTTTTTTGGAGCGTATGTACCTGGAGTGTTTGTAAATCTGATTGCACATTCTGTTTGGATCTGCATACACATCTTGCGTGTGTAAGAGTTCCAGCCAGCGGAATCCAGTTTGATTTGAAGCTGAAACATGCTTGCGTCGAGTGCAGAAAGTGCTCAGCCCTGCGTTTTTATGCATCCCTGTTTTGAAAAATCTGACCCTGCTTGTTTTGTTCTGTGTGTCTTTGCACAGTTACCATTTTCCTGCTGTTGAATAATTGTTGAATTGAGCAGAATAATGAGTTTGTTATCTTCCAAATCATGCGTGTCACATTTTCGAAGCCATTGTGTGTTTGCAGCAGAGCACAATACTACTGTGCTCTTGCTGTTTTCTACCTGAAATGACGTCTATTTGGCTATTCTCTAGGGGGGCCACGAGCCATCCCATGTTCAGTCGTCTTGAATATATAGAAGAAATGCAGATAAATATCCATGGTGGGTGAGAGACCCACAGCCGGCCGTTGTTCCCATGGTAAATCTGTTCATTCAGTTCCATAGATTCATTTCAGCGCTTGAAACCAGGAGTGAAGAGATGGATGCATGGCGAAGGAGCTGGAGCAGTATATGTATTTTGAGTGAATTACTGGAAATACCAGACAGACAGATGGAGAGATTTGTCAGACATTGTTTGCCCATGAGAAGAACAGATCCTACCGCACTTGAAAATGTCGTTTCAGTTTTTCTGCTGCTGAGAACGTTACGCTGCTGCTCCCTAATCCCCATTCGTAATTAAAAGAGTGCTTAGGAGCCGGGCTGGGTTATGTAAACTCTGACTCTCAATGTGGCACATGATGCCGAGGGGGATGGAGCATGGAGAATGTGCTGCATCCGTCCTCCCATGTTTTCTGTGTCTTGTGCCATTCGTTCACACGCAAGCCGTCTTCCGTCTGGTTGGTTTTCACACTCGTGCTGTCTCACACACACACACACACACACACACACACACACACACACAGAGAGAGAAAACACACAGAGGAAATCCAGCCCTCAGTGTTTGCCCATGTGAGAAATTGACAGAAGTCTCATAGCAGCAGGGGTGAGGGCTCCCTGAGAGACCTGCACTTTTTAAGGATAAAAGACGGAGGAGGGGGACAGACACGCTCTCTTGGGTTTTACAGTACAATATGAGGTTGCATATCGTATGAAAGCACATGAATTTGCATTTGTTGGCGTTTCTTGCAGACATTTCATTTACTCTTCAGCTGCAAACACCTCTGATGTTTAATCACATCAACACATGGAAATGTGGACAGACGTGTGTGTGTGTGTGGGGGGGGGGAAGCACATCTGGCAACCACATCTGGGCCACCAGTTACAGCGATCCAGCAGTGTGTTGGGTCTGAAATCACTGCTTGTGTTGAGGGTGGAATTCTTCCACTTTGAATTATACAGTTATTTCATGGAATGTCCTTACTGTTTGACTCAATCTACTTTTTATACCATTAGACACCCCCCTTTTGTTTCTCTGCTCCACTTGATTCGTCCTCTTACAAAGCAGATGAGACGTTTGACTCTGCTGCCCCCTGCTGGGCTGTCTCTTTCTGTCTCTTTGGGGACATGGCAGTGCTTGTGAGAAGAGTGTTAGGTTTGCTGCAATGATATATTTCGACTTGCAACTCGACTGCAAATGCACTGAGCAGGTGATTGTCACATCCTGTGTCAACAGGAAGTGTGACCCAGTGCATCAGAGGCGGAGGAGACACGGCTGTTGGATGCAGCCTCGGTCTCAATCCTTGATTTCTAAAAAGTACAAATCAGGCTGCTGTTGTTTCCCCTGGAGCTTTGCGAACCTTTGAATAAATAAAGAGTTCATTCGACTTTTACAACTGCAGAAAAACGAGACGGCTCGTAAAAGTTAGAATGAGTTGATTTAGAGTCGACAAAGATGTGATGGATATGGATTCTTACTACCTTGTATGTGCTGTTGTTGTTCTACCAAGAACATTTCTTGGCTCTAAGTCTGAGACAGAGATTGATTGATCTGAGATAATTACATTGGGGTGTGCCAGTGAGTCGGTGCTGCTAGTGAATGGTTAATGTGTTTTATTGTCTTTACTCGTAACTTCCACGTCCTTCAGGCTCTCACTAATCTGTTCAGGTGGTGACTGGTCCCACCTGTGGGGTGAAGACCGTAGAAGTAGGGAGGACTCCGTCACCATGATGGAGCAAACAGCACCAGCAGCCAGTGTAACACCTGAGA
>CAAKHB010004091.1:35845-37238 GCA_901007665.1 Aeoliscus strigatus
AGAGACTGGTATTCACGTAACATGATGTCATTCTAGGGAATGTATGGACATCGTTTCAGACGCTCGTGGACTCCTGCTCCCATATCAAATGTGAATATGTCATTTCCAGCTGAGCCAGGCTGAACTGGTTTGTGTTCAACATGACAGACAAACATTTCACGTGAGAAGATGACATGTCTTCGGGGCGGTTTTGCAATCTAGGTGGTTTTTTCAAGTTACTTAACACAACGTACAAAACCACTCTCCCAAAGTGAAAAATACCTCATAAAAAAAACAAAGAAACACGGCACAAAGTTCATTCAGATGATCCGATTTGTGTGTAACTACACACTGTTTTCTCATCTTTGGTGTACTTCAGCACACGAAAACAGTTTTTCTACAAAATTCTTCTGATTGTTCACAGACACAGAAAGATTTGCAGATGCACACATGCCCCCCCCCCATAAATCAGCACAGTCGATGTATTTACATCGGAGTGAAGAAAAACATGCTCACAAAAAACAGTCCACTGAAAAAGAAAATGGCAGAACAAATGTGCAAGAAGAAAAAAAGAATACATAGGGAAAAAATAGGGAACGAAAATAATTGAGCAGCATCTTGTCGCACAGCTGAGTCTGGACATATTACCTGGTTCACATCACAGACAGTATCTTCCCTGGAGGGGCCTTGAATGCCTCATCCGTCCCTCAGTCACACCCACACCCATCACATGTCTCTTCCATAGCCTTGTGCTGCCTGTCAGATGCCTTCCGACGCCAAAAAGAACTCTTCTACTGTCTCTTCTTCTTCTGCTGTGGGGGGGCTTTGGACAGGGCTGTTGGATGAAACTCAGGTTGCTCCGCTGGTGTGAGAATGATGTGGAGTCGGTCCAGAAATGTGACATTATGGGCTGGGTTGTATGGTCCGGGGTCGGCATGGCGATGGAGGACACATACTGAGCAGACATGGCAGAGCACATTGTGATGTTACCTGCTGCATTGTTGCCTCCCCAGCTACACAGTACAGATGAGCAGGGAACGTCAGAACAAGCTGGTTCAGGGGATCGGCCTCTTCCAGGGAGGTCGGATGTCTTTTCTGTCCTGAAAGGTGAAAAACCTCGACGGAATCACTTTGACAACATTTTTAAAAAATGAAAGAATGTTCTACTCGGCTAAAGTGTAACTTACAGTCGGAGCTGTGTGATGGAACTGCATACGTATATTAAAGGAGGTAATGAGACACCGGGGATCGCCTGCTGAATCCGAGGACTTTATTTGACAGTAAAGTCAGAATAATTCATCATCTGTTTCACTCTTCCACAACATCTCTTTTAGTTTTCACAGCCGCTGATTGACTCCCACTTCTCTCCTCTGATGTGATTCTGTGACCTGCCCACGCTCACAAATCGATGCCT
>CAAKHB010004091.1:37852-58995 GCA_901007665.1 Aeoliscus strigatus
CCCCCCCCCCCCCCCATACGCGCACACACACACACCCCTCCCCTGGCTCCTCTGTCTTCAGACTCATACAAAGGCAGCTGAGTAGTCTTGCCTGACGACCTGTGAACCCGATTTCTCGATTGTCGTCTGTGTTCTGGTCCACAACAGTTTTGCGTTGGAATCGTAATTCCCCTCTTCTACGGAAAAGGATTTGAGAGTAAAGACACATCATAAATCTGCAGCGACGCCTTGCCAAGGAAGGGAGGAAGTAGCATAATGATTTAATTTTCTGCACACTGAGCAGGATGAGCTCCCAGACATTGGCCTGTCACTGGCTGGATGATGAATACAGCTGCAGCCGCGCATGTGGAACATGTGTTTGTTTCCTTTGAAGACAATCTGGGCAACATGCATGTCGCAGCTTTAAACTGGGTTTCAGGTGTCTTCACTGAGGGTTTCTTTGTGTTTTTATCTTCAAGCTGTCAGGAGATGCAGTGATCGTCTCATTTCCCACATTGCTCGTTTCATAATTCTGGAACATTCTGTCTCTTTCTCCCACAGAGTCGGCCGTCCTGTCCTACGACGGCAGCATGTACATGAAGGTCGTCATCCCCGCCGCCGTGCACACCGAGGCAGAGGACGTGTCTCTGCGCTTCATGTCCCAGAGGGCGTTTGGTCTGCTCATGGCGGCCACGTCCCGCGAGTCGGCCGACACGCTGAGACTTGAGCTCGACAGCGGGAGGGTCAAGCTGACGGTTAACTTAGGTATCGTATTGGGTTCAGGGGGAGGCCTCATGCCCTGTTTCTTTTCCTGTCCAGACGTGCAGTCAGACCTAATACACACTAAACCACTTTTTGCAGTTGCATGTTCAGTTTTGGTTTTCTCTTTTTTTCCTGACTTGCCTGGCCTGTTCTCTCTGCCTTGATGCTCAGATGCCGTCGTGTTTCTATCCATCAGTCTAACACTTAACAAAGCCATCCATGCTTTCTTAGCCCATCTGCTGAATGAATCATTTTTTTATTATTGTGTGCATGTTTTTCCAGAGGCATTGACATTCATTGTTGAATAGATGCCTCGGACATGCATTATTCAAATAGCTGCATTTTCGATGATCTTTTTCCATCTGCGGGTGCGTGTTAGTGCTGCACTGATTGCTGCATTCTTATCGTGTGCGTCTGTGATCTTTTTTTTATTTTTTTTTAACACTCACGACAGCAGGTTCATACTCTCTCTGTCCGACAGTGACCCTTTGGTCTAAGCTGGCATCTCCCATGCCTTGTTCAAAGATGGCACTCACCCCCTTCAAAGGCCCCGAGCCTGCGGCCCTTCTGACAAACAGCCCGAAGCCACAGCACCCAGAGCGCCTGCAGATCCGTCGGCTTGTTTGGTGCATTTAAGTGCAAGCCGTCATATGATCAGTCCTTCAGTCAATACTTTCCCACCACACACTACTTTGTGTGTACATAAACACACAATTTGCTCCGACGCCACAGCTGCTAAAAAACATGAACGTGTCATGTTTTTACTCTGCGGTGTGGTCTGACGGTACACAGAAGTCCCTCTCCTCACCTACTCCTGGGACCCTCCGATGGAGAATCTCTGCACGGCGTTGGTGCTGTGTGGCTCGAGTTTGTTTGCTCCCACTTTTCTGTTGCGGTTGACGGCACATGACCAGCCCTGGTCACATGGATCTCAAGCTGCATCTGCACAAAATGCAAATACTGTCTGTGGGTTACTAGAACAATCTTGGCTCTTTTGCTGGGTTGCACAAGCAATGTGGCCATTAAATTGCAGAAGTGATCATTTCAAGTGATCATTTCTTTCAGAGGAATTAACCGTGACGTGATGGGTTGACAGATTAATCAAAGTGAACCCAGCTCAGTCAGAACAGTATCATACTCTGTGTGTAATAATACACAAACATTATCATTGGCTACGTCCTCCTGAGGGCAGACAGGGGCTGAATTGGACTTTCCAGTGTTTTGGATTATCCAGGATCACAACCAGGCTAAAATGGCCGCTGGCGTCATGTGACCGTCCCCAGAAGGTGGCTTTTTCTTGCTCTTGGATGTCTGCAGCTGTAACCTTGAAGGATGCGATTTCATCTGTCACTTATTCTCCCCTCCCCATCTAGACTGTGTCAGGATAAACTGTAACACCAGTAAGTCAACATTCTTCTTCTGGAGCCTTCTCTCTCTTCGATACATGTTACGTGACACATGTTTGACTGTAGCCTGTGTGTAGACGTAGAGGCAGGGACACGTGCATGCACGGGGCTGATAAGGGGACCAGATCAAAGTTATGCAAATCTGACTTCATGTTCCCTTCGTATTTTAAACAGCCCCTTTTCCAAATGATTAATAAATCTAGTTCATAATCGCTCCCTGTTAGCCTTCAGTTAGCAACCGTTCCTTTATCTGAACTCCACCACAATGTGTCGCTGTGTGTCTCACTTGTTTTGCTCTTTTCGTTTTAGTTCACGTTAAATATGATGTGATGTACTGATGACATGCTCTTACTCATGACAAACCTTTTTTTAATTTAAAAAAATGCTCGCACATGTTAAAAAATGTTGTGGCTAACCAATAATCACACACACACACACACACACACACACACAGAGCTGTAGAGGCCATGCTATTAGTCACTCCTAATTTAAATGTCTCGTAAAATGTAATTTTATTTGTAATTGATTGTCATCAGACATTTACTTTCTCTAAAAACTCGTCTCTGCAGAAGGAACGATCATGTCATTACTTGGATCTGACAGAGGACGACGTCCCTCTGTACCTACAGGATTTTAAAAGTAGTGGATATTGTCATAAAAATATAAAAGCCTGGACAAAAAAGCAAAATCTAATACACATTAGAAAACAAAACAACCGGGGGATTGAATGAGTCTTGACTTCAGTGGGCCGGTGCTGCACTCTAGTGGCTACTAGTGGTAATTCTCACTCATTTTGTCATGAAGCTTAAACTAGACTCAGATGAATAAAGACAGGGAAACTACACATTAAGATTTAGAGTCCTTGCATGAGTAAGAGCACACGCTTTGTTGTAAAATTCAACATGTAATTGTAGAAAACAGACGTTTGTTTGTTTGTTTGTTTGTTTGTTTGTTTGTGCTCATGGTTCCCTCGTCCCTTCACTAACTAACCCTCCTCTTCAGGCAAAGGCCCTGAGGTTCTTTATGCCGGACAAAAGCTCAACGACAATGAATGGCATTCGGTGCGAGTGGTCCGTCGTGGTAAAAACCTCAAACTCACGGTGGATGACGACATGGCCGAAGGTATTTTTGTTGACTGTCTGTCGCTGTGACCTGTTATTTACATGACTTGGTCTTTTTGGCCCAGACTGTGGGAATTCTTACCAATGTAACTGCTGAGCAGTGGTGTCTGATGTCCCCCCTCTTCAATTTCAGGCCAGATGGCAGGAGATCACACCCGTCTGGAGTTCAACAACGTGGAGACCGGCATCTTGACTGAGAGGCGCTTTGTGTCGGCGGCACCCTCCTCCTTCATAGGACACCTCCAGGTGACAAGTGCAGCACATGCCATTAGTTTCCTGTCAGCACAGCACGTTGGAGGCTGCGAGTACGGAATAGGAAGAAGAAATACTGTAGTACTAATATAATACTGCAAATAGAATACTACATCTACTACTACTACTGCTATCGTCAATCAAATCTTTATTCACACAGTATTTTTTTATAGAAGTTAAATGATGCAACACAAAGTGCTGGACAGTGGTATGCAGCCCCCTCCCCCCACCCCCTAACACTCACACTCACACACAAACATCTGGGGCAGGTGGTTCCGGAACTGAGGAAACACTGGAGACCGCTAAAAACAAGGAAGAGGTCAAATCTATTGTGAATAAATGAAGAATAAATGGACAAAAGGACGCAGGTAAAACGGTGAAAGGAATAAAGAAGGATACGACAACGAATGCTGAAAACATCATCATGACGTCAGCATGAAAAGGAACGATTATGGAGAAGAAGTCAAACACGTTGAGGAATAAAAGAGGAAAGGAGACTGACACGTTAGAAACAACACACACAAAGACCACAGTCAAAGCACTGTGAAGGTGTTAGGTCTGATGTCTGCATTTACATTTACATTATTACTGTCTGCCCCCCCCCCAGAGCCTCAAGTTCAACGGCATGCAGTACATCGACATGTGCAAGAATGGGGACATCGACTTCTGTGAGCTCAACGCCCGCTTTGGAATGCGCTTCATCGTGGCCGACCCCGTCACCTTCAAGACCAAAGGCAGCTACCTGGGCCTGGCCACGCTCCAGGCCTACACCACCATGCACCTCTTCTTCCAGTTCAAAACCACCTCCCCCGACGGCTTCATCCTCTTCAACAGCGGAGACGGAAGCGACTTCATCGCTGTGGAGCTGGTGAAAGGGTGAGTGGATGGTTTCCTCTATGGGGGTAGTGTGTGTGTGTGTGTGTGTGTGTGTGGGGGGGGGGGGGGGTGTACTCAGGCTCGTCTTCTGTTCATCTGCTGCGTCTCTGCCAGGTTCATCCACTACGTCTTTGACCTGGGAAACGGGCCGAGTCTGCTGAAGGGGAACAGCGACAACCCACTGAACGACAACCAATGGCACAACGTGGTCATCACACGGGACGCTTCCAACACACACACGCTCAAAGTGGACACCAAGTCGGTCACCCAGAATGTAAACGGAGCCAAGAACCTGGACTTAAAAGGTAGTTGGAGCTTAAGGTGGCACACCCCGACAGGTGCTTCTACCTGATTTTTGACTGTGTGACTGGATCCAATCAAACCAGCCCGCAAGTTTCTACCTGACAAGGAAAACACATTGAAGCAGGCTTACTCATGAAAAGTTGGCACATGAATTTTACATGAGGTCAGAGGTCCGGAACAATGCCTTTCATACATTCAGTGATGAAAATCTACTGAGCTATCCTGCGTAAACCCCCCCATGAGCAGTGTGTAACGCATTTGGCAGCTCAGACAGAAAAGAATGATGGCGCTCAGTGATGAACAACAACAGGACAGTGGACAGAAATGACAGAAATGACAAAACACAGTTTGCATCGTCATTTCAGAAGAACCAGGAACGTTTCAAACGAATGACATAGCTGTGACACACACACACACACACACACACAGATAGATAGATGTGACAACATTCCATCTGTGACAGAGAAGGTGCTCAGGTGCATAAATACAAACGGGAACTAAGAATGTGTCAGGACACGTCAGCGCTCCTCTCACTTTGTTCTTTGTTCACTCATTCTCCTGAAGCGTGTGTGTGTCTTCTCTGTGTGTGTGGATTAAATTGAACCTAGCATACGTGTGGACACATGAACTCACTAAACAAACACCACACCCTCGCCCCCCCCTCCCCCTCCAGTCTCCGTCTAACGGATGTGAGCCCACTACAAATCAATGCTTGTATGGAGCCTGGTCTGAAAAAAATCACTCTTCCGGTGTGTTCCTTCAGGTGACCTGTTCGTCGGAGGTCTGGGACCCAACATGTATCAGAACCTCCCTAAGCTGGTGGTGTCCCGGGAAGGCTTCCAGGGCTGCCTGGCCTCGGTTGACCTCAACGGACGGCTGCCAGACCTCATCAACGACGCCCTTTTCCGCAGCGGGCAGATGGAGCGTGGCTGTGAAGGTACAGACGTCCTGGATGTGAGACGAATCAGTAGCTGCTGCTGTTGCTGCTGATGATTTTCTTTTCATTTGTCAAGTATTTGTCACATTATAAGGTCATCTCTCCCCAACAACCACAAAAAGAAAGACATTTTGGGTTATAAATTGTTTTCTTAATTTCTGAGATCTACTCGTGACTTCCAAAGACCCCAGCGGTGCATATGTCAACACACATTTATTTGGGCTCAGATCATGGTCACATATTTCAAGTATCGACTACATACTCAGTCGATTATCACCCTATTTGAAATACATGCTGCTTGGTTCAAAGCCTCCAGGGGGCAGCAGCAGGTTAAGACGAGTTCAGAGAGAAAGCGGCCTGTAGTGAGCTAAATCCTTGAGCGTTGTATTTCCAACAGACTTAACGATCCTGCACTGTGAAACAAATCTTGACGACCGACCTTGTGTCGGTGAAGTTGTCGTCCAATGCTGGTCGCTCACTAACCTTCACTCTTGTTTCCTGCTCTGTTCTGTTCATCATTTTGGGCTCTAACAAAGTTGGTTTCACCAAAGCCGACCTGCAAGGTAGAGGGATGAACGCCGCCTCCTAGAGGCCTGCTTGCCTGAAAGTCTGCTGTGTGCAATGCATCGTGGGTGTCACCATGGCGATAATGCCCCCCTGTTGTTGCAGAGGTGACTTGCTCTCTGAAAAAAGAACCTGAATAAGAAGTGGAAAAACCAAGCGGGTGATGAGGCGACTGGATGAAACGAGGGTGTCGTGTTTGTTTAGTGAGTTTGTGTGTCCACACATACGCCAGGTTCAGTTTCATCCACACACACGCGCTTCAGAAGAATGTGTGGAGAGAACAAAGTCGGAGGAGGAGCGTTGACGTGGCGTTCACGTGGACGTCTCCAGGCTGTCGAGGCAGATGATTTGTCGGAGGACGGTGTTCTTGTGACGGCTGTGACGTGGGGGGGGGTGGGGGGTGCTGTCAGAGCACATCTACACCCTTTCCCCGTGCTGCTGAAAACATCAGGTCACTCTGTCGCTCTCGATTCCTCCAAAATCCATCATTTCCACAGACGAGTGTTTTTCAGAGAGCTGGCCGCCGACCGCTGCAAACCCCCAAACACCGACCGTCTGTTAGACACCGGGGGCCGTCTGGTCGACCACTGGAACCGTGCATTGCTCAGTAAAGTGACTTTCAGCAGCAGACGTGTTGTCCTCTTCTTTAAATGTCTCTTCTCTTCGCGTTGCTCCTGAACACTGTTTACCTGCATTGTCGGCCATGTACCTGGGCTGTGTTTGACACTTCTTTGAGTTTCCTCTGTGGTTATCGGGAGGGGCTCTGTGGAGGTTTCCCCCCTGTGTCTGTCACTCCGACGGGGGAGTGTGTGTGGGGGGGTGTTTATCTCTATCTGCATTCCCTCTCAACGTATGTATTCAAATGTAAGGGCCATGTGTGGTGTTGGAGAATGGGAAACACACATCCAGATGGACTTTGAATACCTCGTCCAGTCTTCTGGCTGCAGTGCATACGTGACATATGCACTACATGTTCTACTACATGTTCTACTACATGTTCTACTACATGTTCTACTTCTACTCCTCCTGGTTTCCATCTGTGCGTTTTGTCTCACCGTGTGTTCGCGTCGTGAAGGAAAACACTTCACACATTGTACGGGCTGTTGTTTTTTTGTTTTTTTTTAGCGTAGTGAGTATTTAATGATTTCTTTTGACCATGTCGTCCTGTTTGTCCACAGAGGGAATGCAGTTTTACCAGGTTTTACTCTGATAAAACTGTTTTAAACGACCTGTCGGAATGATTCCACAACTGCATGTTCGTCCACCTGCACACACAACCTCACAAAGACGACAATGAGGAGGTGTTGGCGGTGTCAGCACAAGATACCACGTTCATCCAAAGGAGCGAGTGCGACACACACTCTAACTACACACACACACTCTAACTAGCATCCTGTGCAGCAGTTTGTCGGCTAAGTCCGCTGCTGCTGGGACGTAGGAAAAGCTAAAATCGTGGCTTTATTCCACCACAACGTCCCGGACTGTGGATTGTGTGTTTCACTCCAGGTGAGCTTTCCTGTGCTGACACTGCTCGCTCTTCTAAGACACACACACACACACACACACACACACACGTCTTTTCTAGCGTGCATATCCTCTGCATGGGTCCTGCATTGTTAAGTCTTCACAGGAACCTTGAACACTGGCTGACTGTGCACCTCTGGTGCCTTCCTCCCCTCGGTTTTCGCAGGCCCAAGCACAACGTGCCAGGAGGATTCCTGTGCCAACATGGGCGTGTGTATCCAGCAGTGGGAGAACTTCACGTGCGACTGCTCGATGACATCGTATTCAGGGACTCACTGCAACGACCGTGAGTACGGCTTCAGAGGAGCCCTCCTCCGTTCATTCCATGCATGGAACTCGACTTTCTAGCAGAGTTTCACAGAGGTTCATGGAGTTTGACAGATAACGCCACACACCGGGTTGCATTGTGGGAAGTGGAGTCAACGGCGGTCACTGCTTTGTTTTGGTATCACGTCACTTTCAGAGAGTGATTTCACCCATGACACTCCGGTAATTTGACTTTGTGCAGCATTTCACACATGCACAATGACACACACACACAAACACACACAAACACACACACCTTCAGACATAGGGAGCCGTGCCAACAAGCTCTCCTCACCTGTGATTACCACCACCTGGGTTCCACAGTCCAGGAAGGTGACGCTGGAAGCTTCGTGATGGCTTGATGAAGCCAGTAAACATTGTGGCAGGTGTTCTGACAACAGCTTGATGTGTTGATCTGTCACGTCTCTGGGCGACAGATGATTGGCTGTGACGTGTGTGTGTGTGTGTGTGTGTGTGTGTGTGTGTGTGTGTGTCATGATGACTCTACTAAAGGAGTTAACTGTAGCTACTACAGTATAGCAGTGTGTGTGTGTGTGTGTGTGTGTGTGTGTTTCTTTGGGGATCACTTATCCCCTTGATGACAGAGGACTTCCCCTGCAGTCACCACGGTTGGCGGTCTTTCATTTAGCGGTTAATAGCGGGGGCACACTGCTGCGGCGACAGACTAATGAGCTGATGGAGGCTGTTAGCATCGCTGCAAGCGCTAGCTAGCCCTAATCATCCAGACCTTTCTGATGTTGGACTCCGACACTGTGTATGACTTAATATCTCTCCAATCCTCATTTCCACTTTCTTTCTGATGCAACTCTGTGCACACAGGGGGTGTAATAGACTCCAGCTCTCACTTACTGCAGAGTGTGTGTGTGTGTGTGTGTGTGTAATTAGTCATTCACCTCATGGGACGCCTGCGATGACCTGGAGGGAGGTCTCATTGGTTTTGTATTGATACAGACCTAGTTCTTCTTCTTGCTTATGTCGTCACTTATAATTTAATCTTCATGACACTGCAGATTTCAGTTTTCGCTCCGGTCCTGCTGTTTTGGAGATAGATGTTCACTCATATCGACCGGTCCAGCCAAGCATGTAATAGCCTTTTAGCAGAGCGCTATAGACTTTAATGGAAATGTAGTAGGGTTGTTGTTTTTCTTCAGGAACTCTTTCTAGTAACTTCTCTCTTTGGTAAAGGTAAAGAGGGGGCAGTGGGTCCCCTGAGTTAACCTCTCAGAGGGTGCACACTCAGGCCAACCACCCCACCCCCCCTCTGCTGAGGATAAGAGATCTACGTCCCTTCTCATGGTGGTGACTCTGGTGACTTTACGTCAAACAGTCAGTCACCACTAGGTGGCAGTAAGTTCACGTGCCGGCGTCACACACTGTTCCTCAGTTCTGGAGGCAAGTGAGACGCAATCCCTGGAGCATGAAATCAGCTTTCCTTCCCTTTTTTTTTCTCAACAGTCCCCCCCCAGTTTCTACCGTCAAGGACACAGAGACGACTCATTTTGTGTCCTAAACAAGAGACAACGGTAAAGACAGTGTCATGTGACCCCAGTGACGGTGCTGCCCAGCTCAAGAGGCCTGACAGAAATTCCGATAGTAAGCAGGGTTCTGTGCCTCGTGTGTGCGCTCTCCATGGTGAACGTGTGACTGCTTTCATTCACTGAGCACATTTCTGACAGAAACCTTCTCATTAACCGTGCTGGAGTTTCTCCCCCGGATCCTTCTGGTCGCTCGCAGCAAACAGCACTAATTGTGTCACTCTCTCTCCTCGGTCCCTTGTGGTTTTATCTGTGTGGACTGCTGGGATCAGGCCTCTGGTCCCACTCTTCTCCTCGCCACTGGAGGCAGCGACAGACGGCAAATAGCGCCGATGCTCCTTCCCTTTCTGTGTGTACCCCTGCAGCCCCTCACACCTCCCCTTATGGGAACAAGACACTAGAAGAAATTTGCAGGGCTCTTTGCACCACAGAGACTGTTCTCAGAGCCACTCTGAGCCACAATCTTTGAGGTGCATGTCGTGCCCAGCGCTGTTTAAAAACCGGAGTGGGGGCGGAGGGTTGCGCTCTTTTTATAGCATTTCTATCCTGCTTGGTTCAGGCTCAGTGCTTTTGTCATGCTCATCTCCATTTCCCTGTCGTTGCATATCCATCCCCTTTTCTTCCTCTTTAACTCCTCCGCTTTCCTCTTTTTTTTTTTTTTTTTCCCGTTGCATGGACCGCTCTCTGTCAGGTTCTATGAATACCACAGGTTTCATTAAAGTCCAAGGACACGGGAGCTGCGGCCCAAAGTAAAGAGGGGAGAGCAATTACTCAACTTACGTAATCAAATCATCTCTGCAAAGGTCGCAGCATTGTTCCACAGTCACGGTAAACATACCGTGGAAGTTGGAGACAGGGGAGGGAGGCTGAACACAGACAGGGCTGATGCTGGAGTCCACTAGCGTAACCATAGTAACCATCTCACATCAAACCAGTGACTGTTGTTCTGTCAAAGGTTTAGCACCGACCTCTCACCTCCTCATCACCCCTCTGTCCGGTCTTATCTGTCAGAAGCAGAGCTGCACGGCCAACTCACCGGTCACACTGCTATTGGCCGATCAGGCTAATGATGCAGCCCAGCACTGCATCATGTGACTGAGATAAGAGCGGATGCGAGCCGCCATGTGTCACCACCGTTCTCAAAGCCGCTGTATCACTGGATAGATGCGGCGCTGTGGAGCCTTCACGCCCAGGGAACGAGGCCAGGAGAGAAAGGAAAACGTGTAAAAAGACGTGGGACATGTTGAGCGTCAGAATGTGCACTTCCCAATTTTTGTGTTTATTTTCATATGGGAGTAGGATCTGTGAGCTATTAATCCTCTCACAGGCTTATTTCCTGACGCTGACTTCGAGAGCCAAAATTTCTCATATTGCATGAAGAGTGGCTCAGAGGTAGCTGTAGGTAATAAACACCCTGAGAGGTTCATCCCTCCAGGTCTACACAGCCCTTTAGCCCATTTTAGCTGATTGTTTTGTGTTCCCCGCTCAGATTAACTGCATTTCCCCACGACTGCAGGGTATTAGTTTCAGTTACAAAGCTGTGATCAACCCCAAGAAACCATCTACGCAGATTACACAGTAAAAAGCGTGAACACAGTAGAGTATGTCGGCGCTAAAGACAAAGACAAAGTCACGCTTTGTTTAACAAAAACAAACAAAACAGACCAGTGTGGGGGAGGCAGACATTTTTAGGAATCTTTAGGAGGAATAGTAACACAGCATATAGGAGTGATCATATGTGGTGGATAAAGGGAACAGAGGTCATCCAGAGGTCAGATGGAGCCTTGTCACAGACACAAGATCTGCACCTGCACATTCACCTGTAATGTCATCAAATCTAGTTTCTCATTCTGTTCTTGTTTTGTGTTTCAAGTGGTAAATGTTGAAATAATATGGGCAACTGGGAGTTATGATATCACAGTTAGGAAATGGTCCAGTAGTCGACACGGTAATATTATAAATTCAAACCGTTCCAAAATGTTCATGTTATATATATCCAATATATCCAAATCATCACGGCGTGTATGTTTTCATGTCTCATCTCAGAGAGGACATGGTCGTGTCCAAAAACAAGTGTTGTCCAATTTAAATATTCTCCCTCTGCTCCCTGAATCATCCGACAGGGATTCATCTTCCATTTATCACTGTGACATTGGCTACGCAGACATTCTCAACGGGTGTTCATTTCAAATATGGTATAGAATATATAGAATAATATAGAATATGAACAGTATGTACGGGTCAACCCAAAATAACATGATATCATGGAAAGAACGTCTTAGGAGCATCGGAGGCACATTTTGAGTTTTTCCTTCGACACAGACACGTACCAGTCGTGTAAACCTGTGGCGTCGGTGTCCGTCCATGAGATCGAACCAGGACTCTGTCTGAAAATATACAGTATAGAGACTTTTGGCAAACTGCTCCCACCAGTTAACAAGACAGACGTAGGGGGGGGTTGAGTCGAACACAGACAGTCAGGATGACGTCCATTTGTTCTGGTGCCAGGCCGGTAACCTTGAGGCTGTCGGAGTGTTCTCAGCAGATAAAGAGCTCCGCCGCCAGCGCATCCATCAACATGTTTCCTTCCATGTGTCTGGAGCAACTGCAGCACCTACCAACTGCCCTGTTAATACCTTGAACACCTCCTGTGAAGCCAGGGGTTTCCGTGCCCTGTCCCCTTAAGTGGCACTCCTCTGATACGTGGATCATTCATCATGTTGTCACTGCCTCTGTGTTGTTGCCCTAAAATAAGCTGCTTATTTCATCAAGTGTCTTGTCAAAACACTGCATAACACGTTATGAATCATTCAGACGTATTGTTTCTGCTCAAACAGCTGTAAAAGACTTAGTAGACTGCGTTGAAGGCTATGTTGACTTCATGTGACTGACTATTGAATGTCAGTTTGGGTATTTAATCACACAGTCACTTCATGTTTACCTGGTTTGACTCAGTCAGCAGCTCTGACTTCATGTGAGGGCGTTTGTCTGAGGTTGGCTGCGAACTTCAAACAGTGACCTCCTGTCCTTCCTACAGCTTCACAGGCCCAAATTAGAACGACGGACTAAAAAGGAAGGTGAGTTGGTCGGATTCAGTTTGCTCTGTTGTTCTTTCTTGTCGTCCGTCTCTCAGACAGGTAGTCATCAGTGGTCGTGGGCTAAACCACTCACTGCACACTTCAAAGAGCACAGCTCGTCTCACAGGAAGGGACTCGTGTTCATTTCACGTCAGATGGGGCTCGAACGTGGCGCCGATGGACGCAATAAAAAGCTCCATGTCTGCTCGACTCCCTGTTGACATAGTCTGCACCTGTAACAGCTAATTAATGGTTTCACAAGAACCGCTTGGTGAAGTGACCAAAGTGTGGTGATGGAAAGGGTCGTTTTTTTAATCCAAAAAATAACTGGAACCGTGCAGTTTGAGCCATGAACTCTGACTGTGAAGGGCTGAAGGGAAAACCTACTTGCAGTGTTTCATGGTCCATGGTTTTATCAGGGAAAACATCTTTTATCTGCGAAGTCAATCAGACATCTGTCTGACTCGAGACGGTTTGTGTCTGAGGGTGAAATGGATGTGGAGACCCACCCTGATGTCCATTAGCGCCCAGATCTGACCCCAGTCCGTCCACTTTTTACACCGTATTTGTTGGTTTATGGCATCAGGTCTGAGGAGGAACGTCTGGGAGGAGAAACGGATGCACAGAGTAACACAAACCACCCACAGTGAAGACGTGAAGACTGACATGACAGTCTGACAGGGAGTGCTCGGACTCATATACGTACAGTATGTATACGGGTGGAGGAGGAACGTTGATGAACGTACTCCAAGTCCTCTGTGGAGGACAGACAGCTGACGCCACTTGAATCCTTCTCTCCTTCCATGACTGACGATGGATGTTGGTGGTTTTTTTGGTAGTAAACTGCGTATAATGTTCACTTCATGTTTACTGATGCAGCAGCACTTTTCCTAGATCATCTAACGTCGTCTCAGGCCTCGACGGCGTCCGAGGACCAGAACGCTGGCTCTGTTTTATTTGTCTGAGGTGTGTTGTGAACATCCTTACGATGTCTGCTTCATCGATCGAGTCTTTTCTCTTCCTCCTCGTTGCTGACTCGGAGCTGGCTTTGACTGGAGCTCACACTGTTTAAAGTGAGAGAGAGCAAATGTTCGGCATTAGCCGCTTGTCTCCTGCTACTGGATTCTCACACAGGCTTCATTTCTCTTGTCTCTCCACCACTTTGATGTGAACTAATTTCGTATTCCTCCTCTCCTTTCTGACGCCTGCGATTATTGTGTCAGCATCTTCCCAGTTCATTAGCCCTATACAGATGCTACACCAAAGATACGGGCAGACTCGCGTCGACGTACCACCTGCACCTATAGAAGCACGTCTTTGATCGGCATGCTGCTGTCTGAGCTGCAACATACCTCGAATCTGCTTCGACAACATGTCGGTCTCTGGACGCAGCCCACTGTACTATGTATAAACTACACCGGTGGATCTCATCAATCGATGGTGACTCCGGGGGGTCACATTCTCCAGTGTCTCCAGGCATTCTGACCACATCGATAATTGGAGTTGATCAGTCTTGACCTTGTCTCTAAATCTCTTCAGATGGTGTTTTAATGTGCCACAGGGTGATATAATTAACACTGCATGTGCTGCTGTGAGGGGAGTGACGTCTCTGCTGCCTGCTTGGGGGTCACCTGACTCACTTACTGGCGTTCACCCTGCATCTGCTTTGTTCGATGTGGAATAAAAAAACCAAAGACTGTGAGTGTGTTTAAGACGGAACATGTGATCAGCTCCGCTGTTATTGGAGGCACAGTGATTGGATTTCTGGATTTACTGTTGCTTCACTACCAGCTTCTAGTTGACTCATTTCTGTGCTTCCACCTTTGTGACTCATTCTCATTTGATGAGAGTTAACATGCCATGAAAAAAAAAAAAAAAAGATCCTCTCAAAAGGTCATCATTTATATTCATCGTACCAAGGCCTGGATGAATGTGTAACTCTGATTGGCTCAAGGGTTGCTGATTGATGTCACATTACATCCCTCCTCCTGGTTTAATAGTGGAATGTTGTGACGGACGTGTGTAGGACTGGGTTTGTTATTGGATCCATCAGAACTTAATATGGACGTTAAAAACAAATCAAGTGTTGTGTAGTTACTCTGTGTTTCAGGCGTTTTATTATGAAAGGCAAAAGTTCAAGCCCCTGTTATGAACCTTATCCCAGTCTGCATTGTGTGTTGTTGTTTGTCTTTTTTTTTTTAGCTTTTTTTAAATCCAGACCAATAGCGTCAGCAAACTACCGTCTGTTGGAGCTCATTAGAGATCAATTATTAGCCTGGAAATCCAGACCCACTACTAGACAGATGGAGGTCATAGTGGTGAGGGATAGACCTTCAACTCCAACAGGGTCATATCAAAACACCACTGCACGTTATTGGAATTGGAATTGGTCTGATTTTTGAGCTCAGTAGCTTTTCGTGTCCAGATGGACGTGCAGAGCAAAGCCCAACGTCCCTTAACAGTCCACAAAATACAACACCCTCTGTCCTTAGATTCTCCATCAGGGTGAGAAGAAAGTGACAAAATATCCCTTTGACAGGGGGAAAAGACAGAACCACAGAAAGAGGGATCGTCCTTCTAGAACAAACAGACCAGCAATGGACGCTGCAGAGACAGACAACGAGAACACTGTTGTACTATAAAGAAAGGAAATGTAGCTTCTAAAAGCTGCTCAAGTGTCCAACAGGACACTTCTGTCTGTGGTGGACAGACCCTGGAGATGTCTGATGATCCAGATTTGCTGGCGGTACGTCTGGATTTCCAGACCCTCCATCTTAGTGGACGTTCGCCGTGATTTCCAGGCTCCCACCTAACCCAGAAGGAAACATACATCCAGACCTGAAACGGATCCTAACTTGTATTTTGAAGCAGATATTAACATCCCAAAGTGATAATTTAGGATTATCTTACCGATGGCATCCATTCTGAACACACACACATACATACAGGCATGCGCTGACTGGCACACACAAAGTAGGACACTGATGGCGTCTACACCGGTGTCCCAAAGGAGCAGTGCCGACACCAATTTACCAGGTAACAAGGGACCCAATTACAGCAGAGAGCTGATTGTCTGTGGCCCCACCGAAAGTTCCCAGGTGTCAGACAGGACCCAGGAACATGTCTAACCGTCGTATGTGTGTGTGTGTGTGTGTCATTGTCACCGTCACCGTTCATGTCTGTGAGGCACAGGGATAAACACCGGGGTCAAATACTTCAGTGTTCTTGTAAAACTGATGCATCCTGACAGCTGTCAGTCTTAAGAAGCCCCTACAAGTTCAGAGCTGACACACACCTGCACACACACACACACACACACTTGATTAACGTCTTGGCAACTTTATTTTGAAATCGTATCCTGTTTATTCTGCTCCTGATGTAATAATCTGTGTCCTAATGAGTCAAGATGAGACACGTGTCTTCTGTCCAGTCAGCCGTTATGAGCCATCTCCGGCCTCCGACGGGCTCATAATCGATCGTCGTGAATCTCCATCGATGAAAGCGTCTGCAGGCTGCTGAGTCATGGCCGCCGTCTGTCAAGACAAGCCCAAATGTCGTGTGTTCACCCATGCATGTTTGTTTATGCGTGTTTGCCTCTTCCTGTTGTCATGCGCATGTTTGCATCACCCCGTGCACATTAGCGGCCGGGCCTGTCTGTTTCGTCTCAGGCTATTTTCAAACATTGTTCTCTTCAATATGCGCTCTCCCTCAGCCCCACTTCCAGAAATGTCTCTGCAGCGACGTGAGCCCCACACTCCGCTCGCACCGTTTGTTTCCCGATGCTGCGACTTTGGTGAATGGAACCTTCTTCTCACTGAAACGTCCGCCGCAATAAAAGTGTCGTCCGTCGGCGGGGTAATGCCTTTGAAAGGCTTCGCGTGCACATTAGATGCAGGCTTGGGGAGCGCGCTGGGATGTCATGTGTGCCGTCCGGGCTTGAGACAAAATGGCAGAGAGTGCCAGCGAGTCGTCTCCCCCTTCTGTTTACTCCAACTGTGCGGCGTAGTGGGGAGGGCAGGGCATTTCAGGCCGGTGTTCAGAAGGAATATTTGTCCTGGTTCCCAAACAGTGCAAACCACCTGCAGCTGGTTGGTTCTGCTCTCGGTTGACAGAGGTGATTCCCTCTCAGACTCACCTGGGAGTCTGTGGTGAGTGTGGACGCGTCAGTGAGACCGGCCCCCGGCCCATTACTCCATCGCTGGGTGTGAGGCGTGTTCACGCCTTCCAGATTGTTCCTCCATCACAGAGACCCTCATTACGGCCCCCACACTGTCACAAGCATCCGCTCCCCTTCTCCCGTCTTTTTCTCTTAGTCGGCAGTCGGTCGGACATGTTGTGAAGGAGGTGTGTGGGGGGGGTGCATTTTGGGTGGAGAACAGACCTAGTTAGCGGTTTGTAAGAGAAGATTGGTCCGCGGTCCTTCTTCGACCCCTGCTCGGCAGAGCCCTCACCCAGGGACCCCCAAGAGAGAGGCAGCTTTTACAGTGGTTCCGACTGAAGGGGGGGGGTCAGGGAGAGAGGGAGAGGGAGAGAGCGAGAGAGGAGAGAGCGAGAGAGAGAGAGAGAGAGAGAGAGAGAGAGAGAGAGAGAGAGAGAGAGAGAGAGAGAGAGAGAGAGAGAGAGAGAGAGAGAGAGAGAGAGAGAGAGAGAGAGAGAGAGAGAGAGAGAGAGAGAGAGAGAGAGAAAGAGAAAGAGAAAGAGAAAGAGAGAGAGAGAGAGAGAGCTAACACCTAATGAGTATGTCACCTGGAGGAAAAACAGCGGTGTGTGTTGCTAATGGTTTGTTCCAGACAGGCAGAGAACAGAACGGGGCACCGCAGACGGAGAAGGAAGACGTGTGGGATGGAAGAGAGACCTTTTCTCACAGCACAAATTGAAAACGTGACTCACTCTCTTGGCCTCTCTTATTTGGCTCAGTGTTGTTCACATTCCAGTCCAAAGAATCCAACGGAACGGTTCCAGAAACACCGTCAGCGGTCTGAACGGTCCCATTGCTCCAGCGCTGGTCGGTTCTAGAAGTTCCAGAGGATTCTACCGAGCTAGCGACGGGTACCCACATGGGGCGCGTCTGTGGCTGGTGACTCCTGACAACAAACATGCTAAGTTCTGGACGGAGGACGTGCTGATGAATCCGTTTGAAGCTCAACCGTGTCTTCACCGCAGCGGATGAAACGCTACGCTGAGAGAGATGCCAGAGGGCGAGAGGAGGAGTTGAGTTCTCTGCTGGGTTTGTTGTGCTGTTTTGCTTTACGGCACGTTACAACGCAGCCGTGGGTTTCCCAAGTTGTTGCTCCTGGAATCTGTGGTTTGGACTGGACGTTGGAGCTCTCACTGTCCAATGAACCATGTTCTTCTATTCAGTCAAGTGATATTTGACAAAGTCCCTGTAATCCTACATGTGTTTAACCTGGTACTCCACCTGGAATTAAACCTCGGCGTACTCAACGGAGACAATGTTAGGATTCAAGTATCTGACCCAATATTTGTTCATTCATGTCCACATTACTTCACACTAATTGTTCTATATTGTTATATAATGTCCTTTAATGACCTCACGCAGCAATGATCACATGTGACAGTGTTTGCGCATGTGAAGTCGACTTCTTCTCCCACGTGAACCTCCAGCGATCACTGACACACAGCCGTTATCAGAGAGAAGAAGCCGGGCTTTGAGTCTGTTCTTACCGTGCAGAATGCTCCTTACGGCTGAGCACGCTGCTACGTGCACACGCGCTGGTGTCTTTGTTTGCACACACCTCTAATTCCATCATTTGAATCCTTTGGCAGGAGATCAATAATTTATCTTGCATGACATTACCTTCCTGTTATTAGTAACATGACGCACGTTGTGGCTAATGCTGTTTGTCACAGTGGCATTGATCAGTGTCGCAGGCGGATGATGGGAACAGTGATCTGTGCCTAGAAAATCCGAGCGGCGTTGCACAGGTCAGAGATCCCTGAAGAATATCATCTCTGATGCAGTGTCACAAACATCCAACCCCGTTTTGTCACGTTTTCATCTCGGGCCGTTACATACCTGGCTGTCTTAAAACACCTTTCGTAGTTTAGGATCCGATGTTGTCTGAGCTTCGATCTGAAACCCACTGTGTGAATTACACAGTCGCTTCGTGTTGTTGTGTCGTATCGGGGGTCGAGGTATCGTATCCGTCTACTTGACGAAGACCAGGTCGAGAGGTGACTTGATTGTCCCCCTGATCCACGACTCAGGTGTGGTTAGAGGAGGAACGGATCGAACCGGTCACCGGTCATCGGTGTTTGAAATGACTGTTGTAGTTTTTGTTGTAGTCCTTTTCATGAAAAGCCGATGTTTGATGTTGTATGGGAGGTTTGGTCCACTTTGAACCGGTCCCAGCGTGAACAACTCGGAAGACGCCACATCCATGTTGACAACCTACAGGCATCTTTGCTGAACCACCCCACCAGCTGCTGAGGGCCCTGTGTCGTCTTGTCTGTCCTCACTAATGTCTCCTTTGGTCCATCAGACAACTCTGCCTATACAGTATATGTATATATATATATATATATATACTGTATATAAAACCATATATGACACTTTCTAGCTCCATTCGTGTTCTCTACCGTCTTCTTCTTCATGTTTGTTCACGTCACATGCTCCTGTCTTCTTGTCTGTTGTTGGTGTATTTCTGTGTCATTGTTACAGCGCCACTCACAGGCCTGGCAGATAACCACAGCGTTTTCAGTGGACGTTCGCAGTGTTTACTTCCTATCACATTTCACATGTCAGTGACTTGACATTACAGCGGTGTCCTCCTGCAGGATTTTTTGAAATGAATGGAACTTTTCTCTGGTGTTTTTTTACCATGGCTCAAGCAGTATGTGGCCGATGGAGCGAGTTTCGGATTTCTATCAAATATCAGAAAAGTAAGTTGGAAAGACTTTGATCAATTTTTTAATGGTTTGGAAATGGGATGTAAGTGGGACAGCCGGTCCTGAAAGTGTTCTCCTTCATGTTACTGTAGGACACGCTGAGCAATGAATGGCAGCGGATGATTTCATATGTCTTTATTCCTGCAAGCGTCCACTGGAAATGCTGCTTACCCAAGTCTTTCTAATCGGAGGACGTTCCCGGCTGTCGAAATATCCAAGCGAGGTCTTAATCTCCATTTCAATGATCCCATGGTTCAAATAAAGCCACCTGGCTTCTTTGCAGCTCTGTGAGCTGTAAAAAGTTTCCTCCCTGTCAGCTGACTGCTTTTATTGTAGGAAATGTCTCCTTTTCATTTTTTTACGGTTGTTTTTCTCCTCTGCCTGGAGACTCTGGAGCCTGTGTCGGAAACATTTGTTCTCCCTCTGCCATCTTTGGGTGTCACTGGGGCGGGTTTGAGACGATCCTTGTTCATTTGTTTCATCGTTTCATTTGTTTCCAAACACATGCATTAAAGATGTGCCGTCGCGTTCATTGCTGGTTCTCAGCGGAGGAGCCAGTGACATGATGATCTGTGCTGCTGTTGCCACCTGCATCACGACGCTAATTGCGTTTTTATAGCTTTGCACTGTTCATGTCAAAGTAATTGAATGAAGGGAAAAGACATCTTTCAGTTTGTTGGTGCTCTGGTGTCAGCGCTGACCTCCAGCACGTCGACCGTGATGCCGACCTTCTGCTCGCTGCCCCACTGTACTTTTGGGGACGTAACACAGTCAATATGCTCCTTTTCTGCTCCATTTCTGCCCGATTGCTGTGTGAATCATCACGTTGTTATATAAATGACTTTAAAACACGTTGAGACACTCTCAAGTGATATCACGCACAGATCCTGAGTCACGCCTCATTTAATGGGCTGGCTGATTTTCTTTGGGCTCAGCAGTGCTGCTATCCCTCAGATGTTCAGCCTCCCCAGGACACGTTAGCCCTGCACGTGTCACTGGGGCTTGTGTGTCACTGTGTGTGTGTGTGTGTGTGTGTGTGTGTGTGTGCGTGCGTGCGTGTGTGCGCGCTTCTGTGCAGAGTCTTCCAACGAGACATTCTTCATGTGTGTCTGCATGCACATCCATTAGCACATATAAATCCACCGTGAGGCCTTTTACTTTTTTTTTTTACTCAGAGATAGCTTGATTACTACTAGTGACTGGTCTCTGTATCCAGAAATATTTGCAGCATTGTGAGTGTTCAGTGAATCACAGCGTTATCATCAAAATGGTTCCACTGAAAGTGCAGTTATTTCTGCTGTTATATCCCGGGTAATTTGCATATTCCCCTTTTTTCCACACTGCTTACCTGTAATACACACACACACACGCACACACACATATATTTTTTACTTTTTACCTATTATGTTGCACATTTTATTGGAATGCATATTGGATTTAATTATGTTGTGATACTTTATAATTACCTTATTTATGTATTCATTCATTCATTTATAGTATTAGATATGATTTTATTTTGTGCTACAGTCATAGGCATATGTCATAGTCATACTCTACTTGAAAAGGAATTT
>CAAKHB010004093.1:0-11988 GCA_901007665.1 Aeoliscus strigatus
AGCGCCAGAGTCACAGTCTGTTTAAACCTTTGTCCCGTGTGAGTATCTGAGTTCTCTTGGTAAGGCTTTTGTAGCCATTTGTTTTTCATAGTCAGTCCTTAGCTGTTAGCTTTGCGTTTTCTGTTTAGCCTTCCCCCCAAATTGTCCTTTTCCCCGGCTCGGGTGATTTTCAGTTCTTTTCATATCCTGTACGTTTGTTCACCTCCTAAGTGAGTGTCGCTTTCCGTTCTCCCCTCCTTTGATTCCCTAGCTCCGTTCATGAGTCGGGCGTTTCCGTTGATCCAAAATGTTAATAAAATTATAGTTTTGGTCCTCTGCATCTGGGTTCTGCGTATCCTTCAGCCGACGTTACAGTTTCTGTGAGAAAGCACATGCTGAGTTCCAGATCAGATATAAGTTCATTAATTAAAGTATTTTGGATGACAGTGATCGAATATTGAGGAGACCACATTTAATTGTTTTCTGTTTAAGTGGATCTGTGTTGGTGTTTTTTTATTTGTATTAGGTTATTGTGGGAGATCCCACGCCTGCTTGATTTATATTTATTATATGTGGGTGGTCGGGGGACAGACACAGTCTCTATAGGATTCTGGGTGGGTGACTGTCCTAGAGGCACAGAGAAGTGTGTAAGACTACAGCTCTGAATTCTGATCTCACCTCTGGTAAGTCAGGTTGGGGGCGATCTAAGAAAACTCTCTAAACTTCTAGATAAAAGAGACGCTCCTTCCAAAGTAGGATGGATGCCATCTCTTCTCATGAGACCGGGTTTTCCCCAGAATGGCTGCCAGTTGTCTAAGAAGCCCACATTATTATCGGGACACCACCTCGATCATATATCATGATAGTGACACAAACTATAAGTATTCTATTTGATAGTTGATATTGCTGTATAAAACCTGGTTGGTTGGTTGGTTGGTTCCTATTCCTGTTCTTTATGGAGGAGAATCGACCAACCAGTCTCTCACATATTTCCATATAAATTCATATGTATTGTCCCATTTTTGGACTAAATCAGGTAGAAGTAGTCACACACTGGTACAACAAACTGTATTTATCTGACATACTGGGATCAGATGTTTGGTATTTAATGTTCTGTGTCTGAATGGGTCAAACCCATCCCTCGTCACATGCTGCTTCTTAAAGACACGAGCATGTCGGTGTTAGTGTGTACTCCGAGGGCGTCACCTCGGTTTGAGATGGGGTGGGGACAGAGAGGCATCGAGACTGCACCCCCCCTAGTGGTGGGTACATGTCCCCACTGCCAATGGTGACCTCCTTGTACTATCTCCTCTGACCTGTGCGCAGCGTGGACGGGCAGTTCGAGGTGGCGCTGTACTGCAATGCGCTGGTGTCCCCCGACGGCTGCGTGTACTGGCTGCCTCCTGCCATCTACCGCAGCGCCTGCACCATCACCGTCAACTACTTTCCCTTTGACTGGCAGAACTGCACCATGGTGTTCCGGTGAGTGACGTCTGCTGGATGGAGACAGAGCGACAGGCTCCGAGGGAGAGTTCGGGGGGCGCTGGAGGGTTGAATGACGTCGATGTGGATCTGTCAGCAGACAGACTGGTGTTGGTGGTCGGAGGTGTTGCTCCTGACAACAGTATTTCTCATGTATTCTGTGGTTTCTGTTCTCTTTGAGGCTCCAGGGGTCGATCAAAGGTTGTCGTTGTTGTTACAGCTCCCAGACTTACAGCGCCAATGAGATTGAACTTGTTCTCAAAGAGGAGGACAACTACACGCTGGAGTGGGTAGACATCGATCCAGAGGCTTTCACAGGTAGGGGGGCTGAAAGTGAAAGAACATTTACGTACAACAGATCATAGATGACTGCAGGTCGACATCTCCCACTGAACGCTGTCGTTGTTGTTAGAGAACGGAGAGTGGGTCATCAGACACCGGCCGGCCAAGAAGGTGATCAACACTCAGTACACCAAGGATGAGCTGGAGTACCAGGAGGTGGTCTTCTTCCTCGTCATCCAGAGAAAGCCGCTCTTCTACATCATTAACATCATTGCTCCCTGCGTGCTCTTCTCCTCTCTGGGCCTGCTTGTGTACTACCTACCAGCCACAGGTCTTCTCCCCGTGCTCTTCACAGAGCTTCACCAGGTCCTAGAATGTTCTAGTGAATGTCCTCGTGTGTTCTGCAGCCGGCGGTCAGAAGTGCACCATGTCTGTTGCCACGTTGTTGGGCCAAACCGTGTTCCTCCTTCTTATCGCCAAGAAGGTCCCAGAGACGTCAAAGGCGGTGCCCCTCATCGGAAAGTAAGTACACACAAGACGGAAGATTCCACGAGCCACAACTCAAGTAGGGTGGGGGTCGGGGAGGTGGGACGCGACAGGGAAAGGATCGAAACCAAGGTCAGAACGAAGGGATGCATGGGGGGGGTCGAATGGAGGGTTGAACGACGGAGGGGATGAAACTGATGGATGAGAAAAGCGGGGACACGAAATGAAGGGGTGAGAACAAGAAGGGGAGAGAAGAGAGGGAGTTGGAGCGGAGGGACGGATGAGGGGAACGAGGGCAATGGAGTAAGTAGGTTTATGAGGGACAGGGGGATGGGAGACGGGAGCCGTCTCGATCCGTTCGAAGAGCAGCTGTCCCCCTGTGGGTCCTGGATGGGCGTCGTGCTGGGTTGCTAGGTGGTGCTGTAGTAGGCCGGATGTTCGGCATCTGGGTGGGAGGGTCGAAGAACTTCGAAGGAACAAGAGGGAGAAAGGGGTCAAGCTAGGCTGAGCATGGTCGAAGCACAAGGTGGGTCTGGAGGCGGAGCTTGGCGATGGGCTGTTCCTGAAGTTCTTCTTTCACTTCAGGTATCTGATGTTTGCGATGTCCGTGACCACCATGGTGGTGATGAACTGTGTGATCGTCCTCAACGTGTCCCTGAGGACCCCCAACACGTACATCATGTCGGACAGGGTCAGAGAGGTGAGAGGTCGAGCCGTTCGCCGACTGCTGCAGTACACCGTCTCACCGTGTTAGCTCATGTCACCTTCAGATCTTTTTGAACATCCTGCCACGACTGTTGAGGATGCAAATCAGATCCTGGACGTCAAACAAGGACACCTCGGAAACGACCCGCAGTCAACATCGGCTGACCCACGGGAACGGGGTGTTTCTAGTCCCCCGCCGGCGCCGCAGCTCCGTGACCCTCATCACCAAAGCTGAGGAATGTGGCATGAGAACGGCTCGGACCGAACTCATGTTTGCCAAGTTGAAGGAGAGAAACGGACTGGTGAAATCAGTGATGGAGAACTTACGTAAGTGCTGGAATCGGTGTGTTCAAACATTGGAGATGAGGCCAGACGATCTGGTTTTTGTTTTCGGTTTGTTTTTCGTAGACGAGGGGCTGGAGGGCGGCGCCGCTGAGCAGCTCACGGCCGGTCTGGCAAAGGCCTGTCCGGCACTGAAGCGGTGTGCGGCTTCGTGCAAACACATCGCAGACACTGCAAGGCAGCAGAACCACTTCCAGGATGTACGTCCCGCGGTCGTAGGTTTGAGGGAGTCCAAATGTTCACAGTCTGCCCTGACTGACCACATGAAACGTTTCTTCACCCCCCAGGAGAGCGAAGAGTGGTTCCTCGTGGCCCGTGTGATCGACAGGGTCTGCTTCATCTTCATGGTGCTGGTCTTTGTTATCGGCACAATCGGGATCTTCCTGATGGGTCACTTCAACCAGCCTCCCTCGTCTCCGTTCCTCGGAGACCCAAAGAACTACCTGCCGACACGAAACAATCTCACGGGGGTGTCTGAAGGCCAGGTCGGGGCGGACCTCTTGGGGTGACACCCCGAATGGGTCTGAGAGCTGAGCATACATGAACACGTTCTCCGGCGCATCTCATCTGGTCCACAGATCCATGCACAGGTTCCTTGTGTAACAAACACGTTCTCGTTTTTTCGTCTTTTTTTTCGTTATCCCACAAAACGACCTGAAACAACAGATGTTGTGTCGAATGTTCTGATCAATAAAAGTGTTTACGTCATGCTGCCGTGCTGATCGTCTCAGAACTTTCTCAGTCGTGTGTGTGAGGGAACTTGAGAGCTCTGATTCCCACTGCTTGGCCCCCACCTCTGGAGGCAGAGTTTCAATTACATGGGTGAGCGGTGCCTTTCTGAGCCAACAAAAGGCAGATCCGGCTGGTTGATATGGCAACAGAGTTTGGGGGTGAGACAGAGGCGGGGAGTGGGCGTGGGATTGCCAGACACACACATTCACTGAGATGAACATGGGGAGGTCACCCCCCCAAACACACACAGTCATGACAGCCCGTGAACTCTTCCTTCTCTCATTGTCTCAGTTGGCCGGCAGGTTGAACTCAGAAGGTAAGGAACACTTTTCTCCTTCTCCTGTAACTCATCGGTTTGTGTCAGTGGGGACACGATGTTGGATGTCACAGATGTTTTTGAGCGCTTCAACCTACGATTCAAACTACGATTTAGTCCAAAGGAGGTCCTTGATACGGAGGAACAGGGGTGGTAGTCCAGCTCTAGTCAGGACATGGAAACATGGAACAGACATTTTCCCCATGAGGTCAATGAGATGCACAGGGATGAAGTGGGAAAAAACACATGGACTGGTTGGATGATTTTAGGATAGGAGGGGGGTGGAATTGGGTGCAGAGACTTTTAAGGAGCGTCCCGGTCTGGTTTGTGGGTCTTCTCTGGGTGCATCCAGGTCTTCCTCCCACAAGCCAGAGACATAAAGTAAAATAAAAATAAAGTGAAATAAATGAATAAAGTGATGACTAAAATTGTAGGTGTTAGTGTGAATTTGGATCTGAATGAAATTCTGACCTCTGACCTCCATCGAGGAGGGGGGGTGGGGGGGCTTCCAAAAACCTTTGATGGCAGCTGACGAATGAATGAACGATGAATGATGTTTTAATTTGGTGAAGATGTTTCAGGGTTGACGTTTGTGGCACTGACACTGTTTCACTATGACTGTAAGATAAAGATTACGATGCTGCTACAAACAGCACACACTGCCCCTCACTGTGTGTGTGTGTGTGTGTGTGTGTGTGTGCCTGTGTTCAGTTTGAGAACATGTCAGCAGTCACCAGTCAGCCTCTTCCCTTTCGGCTGGAGCGGGAGAAGCACATCCGGATGATCTTCAGAGCTTTCCAGAACAGGTGTGAGCCTTCGTGTGAAGGCCACGCCCACTCACCTTGGTCCAAATGCCCCCAAAAATCACCAGGTGTGGCGTCTCAGACGGCATCAGAGAACCTCCATCTGCAGCAATCAGGAACACAACAGGCAGGAACCGAGGAGAAGAGGCTTGACGGCGCAGAGATGTCAGACGGCCTACGGGTGCTGGATTCTGTCAGTCAGATTCATATCACCTCCACACCAGAGCTACAAGGTTAGGGCCTCCTGGATGAAGACTCCTTCATCACTTAACTCGCTAGTTTTGGTCGAACAAATGACCTGAGCAGCAGCGAGCTGTGGTCGTTAAGGACCTTCTCCTGTTGGAAACACATGAATGTAATGTTTGTAACACATACACATAGAGACTCCATACACACAGACACATACAACAACAGAAGAACGTCTCCTGACTCTTGACTCGCCTGGCTCCTCGCCCCAGGTCCCCAGTGCCTCCCCCAGAAGATCTACAGCATCTCGGCAGGAGCCAGCAGGGCGCCGTTGTTTGTGGCAGTGGAAGGTACTCGTCTGACCCGAGAACGTGCGTCTCCTCTGTGTCCAAATGTTTCATGTCAGTGTATGTGGACCTCGTCCTCCTGTCAGAGAGCTCCTGCGTGTGCCTCCAGTGCTGCGGTCCGGCTCGGGCTTCTTCCCTGCGGGGCTTCGACTCCCAGGGCCGCCTGGTGTTTTCCTGTGAGCGACCGCTCCGGGTGGACGCCTGCTGCTTTGGTTGCTGCCTGATGGAGCTGAGCGCTTACACAGCTGAGGATCAACTCATGGGCACGATTCATCAGAGGTAGGGACAGCGTTGGTCTGCCACCTCCTTCACCATTTCTACTTTCATATTCTCATTCACTTACTTACGTATATATAGAACGACTGAGACCTGTAACCGGAGCAACGGGAGAAGATGAACATCTCATCTTCATGTTTTTTTATCTTTCATTGCGTCAGTTCCTTCTTTTCAATTATTCTTGCAGAGCCAGCTGTTTGTTTTTATTGAAAGCACTTTGTGTTACGTTGCTAAATATGGTTATATTAAATTGAACTAAAGATGAATTCAACAGAAACCTTAGAACAATCTTCACTGCTTTTGTCTAACAACAGATGAAGTGAGTCTTTTCTTACCCTCTGAGTCCTGTTCTTTGGCTTTTGACACCATCTAGTGTGTTGATTTAAAGTGTACAAGGGCTTTTTTAAAAAAAAATAATACATTTTATTTATCTTATTTTATGATTATTGCGTACTCCATCTTTTAATTGTGCTTCTTTTGTGTTATTTGTTCATTGTGTTCCATCTCGTAGTGCAGCACTATGCTGCTGTATAAATAAAGTTGGATTGAAGTAGTTTGGATTGAATACTCTGAACTCCGTAGATGTTCTGCAAATAGACCGGTCTCGTCTAAACCTTAGAAAGTTCATGCTGAAGCAGCTGTTTCAGCATGAACCCCACAGAGCCCCACACATGCAGTTCTGCTCCGTCCTGAAAGGGAATGTTGGCTGATGGGACCAACGGCAGCCACAGAATACTTCCTTCATGTGGTCTAAATCAGACTCTGGGGCTCGCTAGGGGGGAGTTGTGTGTCGTATTTAGAGTTTTCCAAAAGCATCACTCAATGTCTAATTAAAACAGAGCTGGCAGCGGTTTCACTGCCCTGTGATCTGCTCCATATAAATATTCTCCCAAGTTGTGCTCGAATAAAGCCTGTCCCGGTTTGACCCCGGACGCCGAGCAAACAATCGTTTTGGTGCTGCAGAATCATGACAGCTGAAAATGTGATCAACCAAGCATCAAGACTGGCCTGCGCCAGTGTGTGAAGAGGGTGCCAGGTTGCTTATTGCATGATTATGTAAGGAGATGTATTAAGTTTGCCGCATTTGCAGGTGGAGCATGTTCACGCCCCTGGTGGAGGTGAGGGATGCGGAGGGAGTGTCCAACATCCACATTCAAGGCTCCTGCTGCCCATGTCGTTGCTGTTCCAACCAGGAATTCCAGGTTAGAGTCAAAGAACACAATACACGTCTACGGCGGCATCAGCCGCAACGTTTTCACGTCGTTTCTTTCATCGTACACCAGATTGTCTCCAGAATTGGCCAGAAGATTGGCACAATATGGAAGAAATGGCCTGGATTTAATGACGAGCACAATGTGGACCATGAATATTTTGGATTGGAAGGTGAGTTTTCTATTCAACGCCCACGTCTGCTATGCTGCTACTTCAGAAAGTAACCGTGAAACTTGCAGTGCCGCTGGGGATGGAGCCCCAAACCAAGCTGCTGCTCCTGACAGCCGCGTTCCTGCTGGTGAGCACGTCCGCCGCCGTCAGATGTGATCGAACCCCTCCAGTTCTCATCACCTCATCTCATTTTCTCTCCACAGCATCACATGTTCTTCGAGATGAGCTAACTGACTCATCATTTTGTGACATATTGAAACCTGGGGGGCTGAGCGAAGCTCCTCATGCACCATCATGGACCAAAGAGACGCTGACCCCGTTGAGCAGCAGATGCATATTGAACATTTATTGCTAGAATCCATCCGGCGTACATCCAACAGTGCTTCTTCACTCCTGACACACACCAGCACCCGTCGTCAACCCGCTCCTCAGGCAGCTGTAGTTTTCCAACAAACTGTCAGCGCCTTTTGTGACACTTCTCCAAAAAAAAAGAAAAGAAAACGTCCAAAGAATTGATTAAAAATGGACACAGAGCCCGGGCCGCTTTCACTTCTTGGAGGAAATAAATTGGAAAAAGGAGAGGACACCTCCTTGACGTGTTTGTCGAGGACATTAAAGCAAAGCCCGCCGCTCCAAATGGTCGTAAGGCAACAGAAAGCCAACTCGGACACGAGGGTCCAGGCTCAGGAACCGAGGCAGCTCGGCCGTCCGGCTGTGAGATGCCCAGATGGCCGACGCAGGATGGTCGTCCTCCTTTGGATTGTACCTCCAGCTCAGAGATGGAGAATCGCCGTGGAGACTCTATTTACACATGTATGGTACACAGCAGTAGAAACTGTCGCCCAGAGAGCTTCAGACACAGCACAGTAATAAAACGACTTCTCCCCTCAACCCGGTTTGTGTTCACAATTCAAACACAAATTGTGACGTATGTAAAACAAGAATATTTGGAGACTAGAATGTTTTTGATGCATGTTGTCAAGTACACTTTTGTCAACAGCTCTTCACCACTTGCACCTCCCCTTCTGATGGCAAGTCAAATGATGTTTAAGTGTAGGATTAAAAAAAAAAGAAGAAGAAGTCCGAGGCGTCAGCATTCACTGGTTGGTTAAAAAGATGGAACGTGCCTCTTGGGCTCAGTTCACAAATCCGCTGAAAGGGCTTTATGTTCGTTTCCGAGCTGACCACAAGAAGGAATGGTCTCTCTTCTCGTCTCTGTTCCTGACCTTTGCTACGTCTTCAAATTACACAGTGCCAGTCCATGCTGAGATGAGACGTCCTTTCCGGGACTCGTCCTCCCCCAACACGTCACATTCACGCTCACCTACGCGACAGAGACACACGGACGCCGTGAGAACTCGAGCAGAGACTCGGCGCTGCAGAGTGAAAGCGGTCCTACCCCCGCACAGATCCAGGAGCTAACGTCCGCCACTAGCATTCACCAGACCATGGAAGTCTTCCCAGGCTCTGTGGAAAAAGCCCAAATCCCTCACAGTAAAACGGACTAATGATTTATAGATCCTCACATGTACAATCAGAATACATCACATTCCAAAGACTAAAACTAACAAATATCTGGCATTCCTCTTGATTAGGAACGTAGATGATCAATATTTAACATGTTACTGGCGATTAAAGAGCTCAACGGTTTCAACAGTACTTGAGTGTGACAATCGGCCATCGGCTCACATCAGTGTTAATAAACTAGGGTTGACGGGTGACGTGTGGGAGAAAGTCAAAAAACGGAGAGACATACATACTTAATGCTGTCTGTGTGTGTCTTGTACTCCATGATGGTGTTGGGGGGAAGGTTGAGGACTCTGCGCAGCGTGTCTCGGATGCGGGCGGTGGTCGCCTGGTCACTTGCGGTTTTGTTCCAGATGGAGATGATGTCCTCCTGAGGATGAGAACCAATGAGGACGTGTCTGTTGGGTTCATACGACTCAAACTGACGCCCCTGACTCAGTCGGTCTTACTGGTGTCATATGTGCTCTAACAACAACCTTTCCCCAGTTTAATATTTACAGTTTTAACCCTTCTCCAGTCCTCCGAATCGGTATTCCCAACGCTCACAAGCGCATCAGGTTAGAGTGAAGACAGTATTTCCAGTGTGCGGTGACTGTACCTGAAAGCGCACCGACACCACAGCACCGCAGATCTCCTCTCCAACCATAAACTGCTCCCCCAACATGGCGAGGATGAGGTTCTCCCAGCACCGCGACGCCAGGCCTTTCCTCAGGCGGATGATCCACTTCCCACCCATCTTATTTGCGTCATCCTATACATGACACACACAGTTTCAGGGCGAGTTTGAAATCGTGTCTTCTGACTGAACTAACCAGTGATTACCCACCTCCCACATGGGTTTGATGCCCTCCTTGAAGAGATGGAAGTCACTATGGCCTGTTAAGTCACCTGGTCGGATCATGTGACTATAGAAACGCCAGAACTGTTCCACCTGCAAGGGGACAATTTGGGATAATAAGTCGGAAACGACGACAACCCTTCTGACCTACTGTTGACCCCCCTTCAAAGACAGAGACAGACCGAGGCAAAGCTGCCGATCTGTTTGATGTTCTGTTCGTAGCTCTGGGTGCTAGCCGGCCTCCCCGGTGTGCGTCTGGAATACCAGAAGGTGTAGTTGTACTGAAGCGGGTGCTCTCCTGCCCCTGGTACCACCATCTGCAAGCAGCAGGATCACTGAGTTCAATCAGCTGTCACGTGTCGCAAACACGGCACACAGCAGCAGACTCACCTTTTTCTTTGACGTGTTCTGGTCCTTGTCCTCATCTTCAGCTTTTTCCTTCTCACCGTCTTTCGGTGAGCCTTGGTCGTGATCATGGTCTCCGCTGTCGTCATCTTTCAGCCTGGATATGGATGGAAACAAACCACAGTCTTCATGAAAAGGCATTTTAGGAAGAGTCGATTCATATACACAGTTGGATGTTCCTTCAGTTTGAAGGACATGAGCAACACAGAAGGACGTAAAATAACACTCCAACGAAACAAGCTAACAAACATGGGAATGTAATGAATTCATTGTAAATACATGCTAACAAACCATTAGTTTAACTACTGCTACACGATTAGGACAGAAAATGAACATCGCATTATAACTTTTTCATGAACTACAAACAATTTATATCTTGTGCAAAGTGTGCATACTGACTGAATACTAAAACCGTACCGTATCTTCTGTATATACCACTCAAGTTAATATCCTGTTATTTCGAAGTCGTCGCCGTATCAGGAACTATTGGTCCGTGTTTTGGCGGAGTGGGAGTCTAAATAAAGCCGAGCCCAGGCGCCCCTTCACCGGCCACCTAACCACGGCCACACCGTGGATTCCAGGCCCGGGTGCCCTTCTCTAGGCTAAGCTAATGCTAACAACACAGCACATTCCTGAAGTGAAATGCCATTTGCTCTCCGTCCCCTTCTGCCCAAACACAGCCGTCCATGTGTTGTAATGGAGAGCTGTTAGCTGACACACCTCTCACTTGACGCACAGCTCCCATGGACGAACGCTGCCTTCGGCCCCACGGACCAGCAGCCCCCTGCTCCTGTACACACATTGCACCAAACCTTCCTTTACTCACGCGTCAAATTTGTTGTTCATTATTTTCTAGGTGGGAGCCTCTCGGAGTCCGACCGCAGCCTCCGGTCCCGAATTCCACAGGGTCGGCGGCGAGCACCGTGAGTACACGCGTACGCGCAGCAGATGAGGGGAGGGAGGGGTTAACTGGTGCCTTCACGTACAGCTTGGGGGGGGGGGTGACGTCGGACCACGGTGAGAGTTGAATCATAGCTTATTAACTTCTTACAGTCTTTTACTGTGGTCCAGTGAGGCAGCAATCGGAGGGCAAAGCAGGCGGACACACACCACCACATACCCAAAGCCTGAACACAAAACACAAACTGGCAGCGTCTTCACATGAACCAGCCTCCTCTGATGTGCCACGGGCCTTCCATCCCTCCGCTTGTCATCTGTTCTCGTGGCCACTTCAAACGAGCGGCTCCGTTCAGGTCCGAGCTGGGCTGTGGGCAGAGCCTGAGGGGGACGCCAAGGGAGCCCGTGCACATCCAACATACCCCGGGTGTCGTTCTCTGATAAACACGCTCATGAATCAGCTGTTCAGTTAAAAGAGGACCAGATGATCAGGTACAAACACAGAGAAGTCAGAAGATAATCAAGAATAACAAATGAGGATTAGAAATCCATTATCTGGGCTGTGTAGTCGTGTGAAATCAAATCAATTCGTGCTTAGAGCGTTTCTATATCTGGGCTGAACCTACAGAGACATCTGACAATGTATTGTCGGATCAGCCGACGTAAACACCGGCCGTCTGTCCGCTTCCTATCTCAACTCCCAGGTCCACGTTTCAAACTGTACCAGACCCACCACAAATGTGACAGGTTCCCTTGGGGACCCTCTTGCTCTTGTAGCACAACCTTCAGTAGGCTGAGGATGGACCCCATAACCGAGCAGATGTCGTAAAGTGTGAGAAAAAAAAGTTTCCAAGACAGCAGAGACCCCACAAACACCACGTCAGATTGAGGGGGAGCCGGAACCCTCTGGCATGGTATGACATGTTGTGGTGTGGTGTCGTTTGGTTGGCTCTGCACTCAGAGACCATCCCCTTCTCCCCTCGTCCTCTGTGCTTCTGTGGA
>CAAKHB010004096.1:3085-18792 GCA_901007665.1 Aeoliscus strigatus
ATTAAAACCTAAAATGGGCTAGTATGAAAATTAAGCCTGGTGAGTCAATAAGTATAAGTAATAAGTAATAAGAGGGAAATTAATTGATAAAAAGTTTGCAATAGATGAAGAGGAAATTCCGATAATTAGGGAAAAACCAGTTAAGAGTCTAGGTAGGTGGTACAGTGCAGACTTGCTTGATAGGGAACAAGTAGAGTAGTTTCGGAAGGACGTTGCTGGCGGACTGGATAAAATAGATAAGTCTGGGCTTCCAGGAAAGTTGAAGCTGTGGTGTCTGCAGTTTGGTTGATTTGGTTGTGGCCATTGTCTGTGTACGAGGTGCCATTATCTGCAGTGGAAAAAATGGAGATTAGTTAGCTTTTACATCAGGAAGTGGCTAGGTGTTCCTAGATGTTTAAGTACAGTCGCAATTTAGGGGAAAGGCAAACTCCAGCTCCCAGTACATAGTTTAGGGGAGGAGTTTAAATGTACTAAAGTTAGGACAGAGCTCCTGCTATCGGGGAGTAAAGATGCGGTAGTTAGTAAGGTGGCTCCGAACCCAATAAGGGGGAGGAAATGGAACCCAGGGATGGCAGTGCTGCAAAGGACAAAGGGCAGTGGTGCAAGCTAAGCAGGAACAATGGGTGAATTGGGATGGCGTAGAGAAGAAAAAAACGTAGTTGGAAAGAGCTGTGGAGTATGGCGAAAAACAGTATTAGATTCTTGATAGCGGCAACATATGATGTATAGCCAACCCCCCAGAACCTTAAACTCTGGGTAAATGGAGACCTGTCATGTCCGTTGTGCTCAGGTACTGCAACACTGAGGCACATTTTGTCAGGTTGTAAGATTAGTCTGTCACAAGGCCGGTATACGTGGCGATATAACCAGGTTTTAAAAAGTCTTGCTGAGGGAATTGAGGATATGCGGGGGCAAGCAAATGTAGGAGGGTCAAAGACGAAGAGAGTCACAATCAAATTTGTTCAAGAGGGAGAGAAAATTAGTAAAGTCAGCAAAGAGGCAAGGCAGCTTAGATGATGCTTGTGACTGGGAAATGCAGGTGGATATAGGAGGAAAGCTGTTTTTTCCCCACAAAATAGCCAGTACAAAGTTAAGGCCGAATATAGTTCTGTGGTCTAGAACAGTGGTTCTCAAATGGGGGTACGTGGAGGCTTTTGAAAATATCTATAAAAAATCATTCATTCATTCATTCATTCATTTTCTGCTGCTTAATCCAGTTACGGGTCACGGGTGTGCTGGAGCCAATCCCAGCCGTCAACGGGCGAAAGGCGGGTTACACCCTGGACAAGTCGCCAGCTCATCGCAGGGCCACATGAAAGACAGACAACCACTCACGCACACACACTCACACCTAAATGTAATAATATAACTACCTAATACACCTAATATAAAAAATCAGTAATCTTAATAAGTGTTGGGAAATTTATATTTTTATATTGGGAAATTTATATTTTATCGAACTTTTTATAAAATAAGTGTGTTCATACACTGAATTTTATATTCACTATTTAATTTTGATATCCTTAAAAAAACGCCCCGCCTTCCCCACCAAGTTTGTTTGACCCATTGACCAGCACACTGTCAACGACCTGATGGAGATGTGGCTAAAGTGAAAATCTGTCTAAACAAAAAAAAGAAGGCTAAACCAGAGCCGACAAAGTACCGAAAGTACATGGAAGAGTATGTTTTAATGGGATTTACGTCCACGAGCTCTGACCCTCCCCAGGCACAGTGTTTTTTTTTCGCGGGGAGAAATTAGCCAACGCTAGCATGAATCCCGGCACATCTCCAGTGGCATCTCACCACAAAACATGGATGTCATGTTGGTAAGCTACCAGAGTTCTTCAGGAGAAAACTTTCTGACTTCAGGTCATCCCAAACCACAATGCGAAAAGCCTCCACTACATCAGCCAAAGCCCTGGAGGCTTCTTACGCGGTGTCTTTGCTCGTAGCCAAAGCCAAAAAAACATTCACCATAGCTGTAGACCTACTGCTCCCGCTGTTGTATTGCCCGAAACTATGCTGGACAAAAAATCAGCGGATACATTAAAAACTGTGCCTCTGTCTAATGACACCATTTGCCGCAGAATAGATAAAATGGGCACAGACATTGTCGAACAAGTTGTGGGGAAACTTGATGGCTCTTTTTCACAGCAGCTGGATGAATCCACAGATGTGAGTGGAAATGTGCAACTTGTTGCCTTTGTTAGATACACAGAATATGTACACAGATGTCGTCCGTGTCTGTTCTGCCAAGAAATGGAGGGACGAACAACCGGAGAGGACATTTTTAATGTCCTTAACACATTTTTCACTGAAAACGGCATCAGCTGGAAATCCTGATCCATCAATGACTGGCAGCGCGAAAGGGCTCATAGTACGGATTAAAAAAGAAAATCCCGACATCAAGTGGACACATTGTGTGATACACAGGGAAGCGCTGGCGTCCAAGAAAATGAGCCCTGTGTTGCACAATGTTTTGAACGACAGCATTAAAGTTATAAACTTCATCAATTCAAGGCCACTTAACGCACGTTTGTTCCGCAGCCTCTGTGAAAGTATGGGAGCTGAACACACAGATCTGCTCTTGCACACTGAAGTGCGCTGGCTGTCTCATGGAAGAATACTTAGCAGACTGTTTGAGTTGCGAGCTGAAGTGCACACCTTCCTGACAGAGCACGGATCTCCCCATGCCACCTTGTTTGAGAACAGACTGGCTTGCAAAGCTTTGCTATCTGGCAGATATATTCATGAAACTGAATGAACTGAATGCGTCTCTGCAGGGCAAGGACACCAGCATCCTGAACCTGTATGACAAGGTTGGTGGTTTCCTGAAAAAAGCAGAGCTGTGGAAAAGGGCATTTGATCAGGAGGATTTTACCTGCTTTCCTCAACTGGATGCCTTTCTCTCCAATGAGGATGTGGCAACAGCTTCGGTGAAGTTTGTCATAGTGGGACATTTGACTAACTTGATCAGTTGTTTTCATTCTTGCTTTGCTGACATGGATGAGAAATCTTCACAGCTGGATTGGGTGAGAAACTCATTTCTCTTGTCTGAAGCAAACAGAAGCAAGCTTCCTGTCACTCATCAGGAAAAACTGATGGAAGTGGCATCTGACCGTGGCCTGCAGATGAAGTTTGGCGCATCCACTGTCACACAGTTTTGGGTGTGTGTGAGACAGGAGCACCCTGGGCTGGGACAGAAAGCTTTGGAGCAGATGCTACCCTTTGCATCCACATATTTATGTGAGGCCTCCTTTTCAGCAATGATGCTGATCAAAACAAAGCAAAGAAACAGACTTTGCCTGGAGAAGAGCTTGATCACTGCAGTTGCCTCCCTGCCACCAAGAATGGCAAAGATACTCAGTGAGGTGCAAGCCCATATTTCTCATTAAAATGTACGGAGTAAATAGTTTTCCGGTTCATATACTGCCTGATACATGCTGATCAAATCAAATGTTCAATGCAACAGTTAAATTTTAAGTGATTTAAGTACAATCTTCTTAATTCTTTTGATCCTAAAAGAGGTAAAGTTAATAATTTTTTGTGAGCAAATCATGATTTATTAACTTACCAATTTATTTTGTAAACAAAATATTATTTATAATTAAGTTATAGATGTATTTCTGTGAACACATTTTAGTTATTTATGTATATTTTACCATTACCATTCATACCATTACAGAGACCAATATAAATTAGCAGCATTTTGCATATCTGAGTTTTGACTGGTTTTATGGCTCCCTGGTGGTCACTGTCTTCTGTTTTTCTTTTTTTGAATCTACATGCAATGTTTGCAACATGAATGTATTTGTCAGGTTCACTGATATAAGTTGTTTGGCTTTAATAAATCAGACACTGATTTTACAGCACAATACCATTTTATCTTCCAAAAATGTTTTGTACGTGTCAGGGGGTACTCAACTAAAAAAAATATCTCTAAGGGGGTACGTCACTGAAAAAAGTTTGAGAATCACTGGTCTAGAAGTAGAAGGAAAGTTTATTTCATAGTGCGGATGGTTCCATGGGAGGCTTTGGTTGTAGAAGCATATGAAAGGAAAAAACTTAGGTATGAAGATCCAGGATCTTAGGATTTGTCCAGTGGAAGTAGGGTGTAGAGGATTTATAGCAAGGTCTGTTGTCTCTTTGTTGAAGGAGTTAGGAGGAGCTGGACAGAAGGTGAGGAAGAGAGTACAGGAAATGTCTGAGGCATGCAGATCCAGTCAATGGATGCAAACGTAACACTAATGTAGACATCAGTGTTTCTCTACAATATTCATCTACTAAGCCAATTTACTGCAGCAATTTGCTTCTAAATCATGAAAAACGTGTGCAAAAATGTGGTTAACACACAGTCGTGCATGAAAAAAAAAACTGGTCATACCGCCCAGCACTACTGTTTCTGCTTCTTTTCACCATCATCATCACCACCATCCATTATCATCATCACTACCCATCACAACCACCATCATCAGATTTTAGGGGTTTTCCTCTGTCTTTCTTGCTTTACTTTTATCTTTTCTGATCATTTTAATATTCTTTAATCCATTTTATTGTACAGCTATTGTATTTTTCGTCTACTGGCTGTAAGCATCTTTCAGTGTTTTTAAAAGCGCAATACAAATCAAATGTATTATTGTTATTATTAATGAACCCATCATATTGCAAAACTTTGCTTCATCTTGATCAATGAAGAACCTTCTTTCAACCAAAATTTTGGATTAAATTTTTTCATGGTTACATGTAAAACAGAAACATTCTCCATATATAACCCTGATGATAACACCATATTTAGTGTGTTACCATGCTTGATGTGTGGCTTCACTTACATGTTGGGTCAGTTCAAAGCTGCCTAGCAGATTAAACTTAGGATAGCTTTGGCATCACTCTTTTGGTTAATGTAAATATTCAGGTCTCCTATTCCTGCATAAACACTGAATATCTCGGTGGTCGATGCAGTGTGATGATGCGCACTGGCAAATTACCTCTGAGCTCCAATGCAAAATATTCAAATGATGTAAACTCACCCATATCAGTGTATTTAGCCACAAACTGCTTGGAAACTATCACTGCAATCCCCCCTCCTCTTTTTGTTTTTTCTAACTGACTGATAAAAGTCAGTTTGGAGAACAAGCCTTCATCAGCGTTGCTACACCAGTACGGCTGTTCAACCAGGTTTCAACTAAAAACATAAAATGCAGATCATTTTCTGCTATTAGATCATGAATTAGAAAGTATTCGTACGCAATTGACCTTACATTAAAAAGAGCTATTTTACTGTAAATGTTCTGTCATTGGTATAAACACTGGTTTTGGCTAAACCTGATTTCAGCAGGGACCGTATGGTCTGTCAATGCTTGCATTATTTTGACTGTGCCATAGACTGTTTATGACCCCAGGTATACTTTTATCAGCAGTGGAATCTATATGTGCACAAGGCCCCAGCTAATCCTGGGGGAAAACCATCTCTTCTTTGTCAGGTTTGCAGCCGAGAACCTTTACATAACTTTATTTGTTGATGGTTTGTTGCCTGTGGAGGCATTCTTTGCTCTGTTGGTGGAGGGGGCACACTACTTTGTGGGGGCATACTAAAGCTTGGTGTCATGGGGGATCAAAGGGGAAAAACGAGAGATGTAAGTCTAGTCCCAGCAGTGACTAACTGTCTTTATCCAGTGCTTGTCTCCCTCATTTCCATTTACAAAATTGTTGTCCATACCACAGGTCTCTGGCTTTTTGGTAATGTTGCCAGGATCTTGTTCATAACACAAGGTTAGCATGGTATCCTATGCATTATCCATGTCCATTACTTTCCACATGCACCTCAATACAGTGAATTTTTGTTTCCAGGATAGCAATTTTCAGCAAAACCTTGTCAATCATTGTTGCTAGAAAATGGCACATGTGTATGCATATTTAATCAGTGTGCTGACACGTGGAAGGGAAGTCAAGAAAAAAATAGAAAAATAGAGACTAAACATCGAGCAAGCAGAGAAACATCTGCACTCATCAGTGACAGGAAGTAAGAATAATCCAATAGCAGATAAGTAATCATTAATCAATACATTCAGAGGAGACGTTGACGATGTCCATAATGTGGACATAATGGAAGAATTGCTCGTGTTACTACACGAACAGTTGAAATGCCACAGCTCCTACATATAGGCTTAGTTAATCAGTAATTAGTCTAAATGTGTGAGAATGACACAACAGAGATTTTGAAATAAAGCATACAAGAGTGTTGCAATGAGGAGAGTGGCAGGATGACAAATTTATGCCAGGAGTATTTCCGGCTCCTCTAAAGCTAATGCTGCTTGGCTCTTTTGTCGATGAAAGGCTCTGAACAAAAGATGACTCATCAATTTGCCACACCAAATTACACATGAGTTTTTGTAACCTCTTCCCTGCTCATTTCACATGAACCTAAACTAAACCAATGACAAGCAGCACACTGCCTCTTTTTATGATTCATTTCACATTTAGCCATGTAAATGAAATCAGGGCAGCACACTATTTGTTATGTTATTGTACCATAGAAATTGTCACAATAGGTGAGAAGGAAAAGAGCCTCCATTCATATGGAAAGCCCTTGAGCATTTGCGAGAGTCTTCAAAATGCCTGGGTGTTATGAAAAATGTCACCACTATATGGTGCTCTTTCACACACTGCCACATAGTGACAGTGTCATAATTCTGATTGATGTGCAGAAACTCTCTCTCTCAACTTCTTGCACTGTTAATTGCTTCCAAGGGCAAAGTAGCATAGTGAGCGAAGGAGAACATGTTTCCTTTCAGCCATATCGCACAGAATCCCTGACAGTAACACTCTGAAATATGCAGCTACCATGGAGGCTGGAGTTTGACATTTTCCCCAAAACATGACAAGATTTGGGTTAAATGTTCCCAAATGGCTGAATTTTAAATTTAACACTTTTCCAGGGTTGTAGTAGTTTAGGATATGATGGCCGAATTGATGCAGGTGTTGAAATTTGATAAATGTTGGCGTCAGGAAGGAAGAATTTATTTTTTCAATGGTTTTAAATTAATAATCAATGCAATGTATTGAAAACGCAACAGGAAATAAATTGTGTTTTTATGTTACAGTGGCTATTCTACCTAGAGTGAGGTTCTTCAATCAGTTCATAGCTCTTATATGGGCCTCAAAAATTCATCAGTTCATTTCTAATTACAATTTGTGAGAGTTCTGGTTTGAGCCATGACTCATCATTCAAAGCGTGCTCCCAAGACTTCAATGGTTTTCCCCAAAATAACAAAGCAGTGAACCCCAGAGACAATTAGATGACATCAAGAAGCAACCCATTTTACACACACACACACACACACACACACACACACACACTTTTCTATTCCTGTGAATACTTACATTTTAGGTGCTGCCTGGCCTGCCCCATGGGGACCTCATGACTTTTCTGTAAATTTTTGGGGGGACCAGGGTGAGAAAACCTTTGTATAAAAATGCTGTATCTTTGACATTTCTCGATAATCTATAATTCAAGACCACAGCACCTGAAAATGGAATGTCAGACACCAGTATTTATGTGCAATTCAATGCAAATATGTTTTTGTGAACCCTTAGAATGTGCTTTGATGCAGTAAGTAAACAAAAACGTATGTATTATTACAAATAATACTCCAAGTTATGATAACATCTGGAGTGCTAAAAATCCAGCTCGTTCGGGTTAAAAGGGAAGTGACACACACACAGGTGAGGTAATGCCTCCCGCTTCCCACTGAAACACCAAGAAGTGACAGCTGGTGACTCAACAGCTGTAGCCAAATAGCATGGTGTCATCTGCTTCTTTGGTCACAAAGTCTACGTTGCAGATTATATTTGCACTGGCATTTTCAGATGGCACGGTGAGTGGGGTCAGTTTGTTATGGAGGATGATGCAGGATTTTACTGAAATGCTCCTTCCAGCGGCTAATGCGTTTGGAGTGGAGTGGCCCTTTACCAGGGCCATTCAGTATAAGAGATTACTGTAGCCCTTGGTGTCCAACAGATTTAATCTATGGAGAAGGAGCTGCTCAGATTTTTGTCCTGTGCAGGTTCCTCCATGTCTGAATCTTTATTGTATTTTATTGCAAACTGGGGTGTGGTCTCCAGGCTATTTTTTGCATCATGTTGTGCTTCTATGTCAGACAGGGACAGGGGGGATGACGAACAGAGACCATATAGGAAAGACGGTGACAGTAAAATCTGAAAAGTACAGAGACATCAACGAAAATACACACAAAAATTATACAAATATTAAATATTACACAATTATAAATAATAATCATCATAATATATACATATGTATACATACACATAAAAAAATAACTAAAAAATGAACAAAAAAACGTACAAATGAACATACAAATAAATACAATAAAGTAATGGCAGCTATGATATTGCTCACAAGACATACTGAACAAAAAAAAAAAAACATCATAAAACCCAATGAGCACAATAGGGAGAATTTACCAAAATGGAAGATTGTAATACTGGGCAAATGTAACAGTGTGTGTTAAATGTATGTATATTTACTGGGTATATAATGAGAGGAGTAAGTGGGTGAGGCTGTACACCACGGGAGTCCAAATCGGCCACCGAGGGCCACCTACCCTGCAGGCCCCAGACGCCAACCTGGTCCCACCTGTATCAGTCCTTGTGAAGTTCTGCAGAGGCCTGACAACGAGTTGCTGATTTGAATTTGGTGTTTAGAAGCAGGGAAGCATCCAAACCCCGCAGGGCAGGAGGCCCTCGAGGACCAGAGCCAGACACCCCTGCTCTGCAATATGTATTGCAGACCTTGTGCCGCCCCCCAGCAGTCCAGTGCAGAACCAGAGTACCAAGAGGAAGTCGCCAGCCCTGGACCAGAGGGAGACCCGGGGCAGCCCATTGCAGGGGCACACACATACCCCCAAGAGGAAGACCAGGTGCGGAGACCCACAGGGAGCAACCCGACCGCCAAGGCCCCCCATAGCAGGGGAGGAGGCTGTTACACTGTCAGTTTGTGTTCTGTTTCTGTTTTGTTTTCCTCTCCTTCCACTTGTCGGCTGTGGAGGTGTGGCAGGGCTGATTGGGAGCAATCAGTGCACCTGATTCTCATCAGTGCGCTGATTGCTCCTGCTCTTAAGCTGCGCTCTGGCCTCACCCCACTGCCAGATTGTTTGTGCTTCATGCCAGACTCTCCCACCATCTTTATCCGCGTTCTTGTGTTTGTTTCTTCGCTCTCATGCCTCTCGCCTCGCCTCTCCACCCTCGCACCTGTTCTTTCATTCTCATCTCTCCCATGTTTTAGAGGAGCTTTTTGTTACCTTGTTCTCGTCGTGTCCATTTCGCGTTGTTTCCTGCCTGCTCGCTACGGCACAGTGATTTTCTGTTTCCGGCTGATTTTGCGTTTTGTTCCGTTTTCGTGCTTTTGTGATTTTTTTTTCTGTGCAATAAACCGGCTGTGTGACCAAGCTGACCGCTTCCCTGTGTATTCCTGCATCTCTGGACCCACTTAAAAACCTTGGGCTACTGCCCGCCTTACAGTACAATCTGGCCAACATGGATCCAGCAGGGATTCCGCTGCAGGAGCGGGATGCCGCTATAAACACGGTGTTGCTCTAACAGGTATCCTAGCTCAGCCACCACGACTTGGCATTTACGTCCCTCCTGTCGACGACTCAGTACCTCTCTGCACAGATAAGCCAGCTTGCCTCTCAGATGTCGTCCCTCATCGCGGCGCAGGGTGCCTCTGCGACGCTAGCTCCGGCTACCCGCCTCGGGGTTGGTGATAAGTGAATCCCTGGCAGAGTTAAGCTCTGCCAGGGATTCACTTATCACCAACCCCGAATCCTACACCGGGGAGTTTAAAAATTGTCGCGGATTCCTGCTCCAATGTCGCTTGATCTTTGCCCAGAGACCTCAGAGTTTCTACTCTGATCGTTTCAAGGTTTGTTTTGTGATTGGATTGCTTCTGGGCAAGGCGCTGACCTGGGCTGAGCCTCTGAGTAGCCGACCTGAGTTTCATTCCCTTTCGTACAATGCGTTCATGAAGTTGTTCTGCGCCATTTTCGACCATCCCGATCACCGAGGAAATGCCTCGTCTCACCTGCTCGACCTCCAGCAAGGGTCTCAGTCTGTCGTGGACTACACCGTTCGGTCCGAACCCTCACTAACGATGCGGGCTGGAACGAGGAAGTGCTGAAAGCCGTGTTCGTCCGGGAGCTGAGCGGGAGTGTCCGCGACGAGCTGGCGACCACATGTCCACTACATGCTCCTCCTCCCGTAGCCAGGGAAGAGCCGATGCAACTCGGTCGGGTTCACCAGGGCACAGAGAGAGCACTGGCTTCGATCAGGCGCCTGCCTGTACTGTGGGGATACCATTCACTGCCTCGCTCAATGCCTGATTCGGCCAAAAGATTTCCGCCCGGCAGTAGAAGTGGGCAATCTGTTGGGCCAGCCATCTCTCTCATCGCCCACACGTGCACGCCTGGAGTTACCGGCGTCCATCTCGGATTCCGGTGGATCCTAGTCTCTCTGCGCTCCGGAGGACTCCAGGGCGGAGAACAACTTCATGGACGCGGGATTTGCTGCGGAGGCAGGTATTTCCCACATCTCTCTCGACCAACCCATCAACATCAATGCACTAGATGGTAAGCGTCTGTCCGTTTCCCACCAGTCCACCACAGTTCTACTGATTGTGTCCGGTAATCGCCACGAGTCAATTCAGTTAAAGATTCTATCTTCCCCGTCGGGCCGGATGGTGTTGGGGTACCCAAGGCTCAGAGCCCATAACCCCCACATCGACTGGGTGGCGGGGAATGTTCTTGGATGGAGCCCCTCATGTTCGGCTACTTTGTCTTTGCGCCGCCGTGCCACTCTCGGCTAAGGCACCCATTCAAGTTGGGGTTCTCCCTCCGGACCTCTCGACCTGGCAGGGGTTTTTGCTGAGGACAGGGCCCTTTTCCTGCCTCTCCATAGCCCTTACGATTGCTCCTTTGACCTCCTGTTGGGCGCTCCACTCCCGTCTAGCTGACTGTACAGTCTGTCAAAGCCCAAGCGGGAGGCAATGGAGAACTATATCTCAGAGTCCCTGTCCGCTAATCCGCCCGTCGTCTTCTCCTTTGGGGGCTGGGTTCTTCTTTGGAGAAAAGAGGGATAAGACCCTCTGCCCGTGTAATGATTTCCTGGGACTAAACCTCATTATGGTTAAAAATAAATATCCACTGCTATTACTCACCCCAGCATTCGAGCCACTCTAGGGCACCACCATCTTCACCAAACTTGAGCTTCGTAACGCTTACCATTTAATGTATATCCAGTGGAAAACGGCCTTCAATACTCTGCTCAGGCATTTCGATTATTTAGTCATGCCTTTCGGGCTCACCAATGCCCCCGTCATGTTTCAGGCCCTGGTTAACGACATCCTTTGTGATTTTCTCGACTAGTTCGTGTTTGTATCATTTCTCCCATAACCCAGACGAACACATCATACATGTTAGTCTGGTCCTCCTGTACAGAAAGTCGTCTGTATGTAGAGACTGAAAAATATGAGTTTCACCAGAAATCCATCCAATTCCTGGGCCACATCATCGCAGAGGGACAGCTTAAGCCCGATCCCCTGAAGATCAACAAGACACGCTGAAGCGCCTGTTCTCCCGTGCTCGTCCAACCTGATCCCACCATTTATTTCGTGGTGGAGGTGGACGCCTCCGACACAGGGGTGGGAGCAGTCCTCTCCTAACAGCCTGCCCCAGACAAGAACCTACATACCTGCGCATTCTTTTCCTGCAAATTCTCACCCGCAGAAAGGAATTACGACGTGGGGAACCAGGAGCTCCTCGCCGTCAAGATGGCTTTGGAGGAGTGGCGGAGCAGCCATTTGTGGTATGGACTGACCATAAGAATCTTGCCTATATCCAGTTGGCGAAGAACTCCCAGCAAGCCAGGTGGGCATTGTTTTTTGGGCGTTTCGACTTCACTCTCACCTACAGACCAGGTTCCAGAAACGTCAAGCCTGATGCCCTATCTCCACAATTCTCAGGAACCGAGCTGAGGTGGGTCCCGATCCCATTCTTCCTCCGGAGAGGATAGTGGCGGCGGCCATCTGGGAGGTAGAGGAGGCGGTTCGTGACGCCCGGCAGGCGGAACCGGACCCTGGCGGCAGACCTCCCCACGCCCTCTTCATTCCTGCCGGGGTTCGTCCACAGGTGGGGCTATTCGGGGTGTTGTCCTTGATAGCTGCTTGTCATCCCAGACCCACATTAACAATGTTACCCGGTTAGCCTACTTCCATCTTTGCATTATTATCTCTCCCCTCTATATATGTGCCTCTCCTCCATGCTGCAGCGAGTACCTTCAGTGGGCATGGCCTTCCTGCTACTTGGTGGAACCCCGGCAGCTGATTGGTGGGGCTTTACCAATCAGGGAGTGACAGCGCGTGGACAGAATATAAAAGCCAGCCAGACAGTGGCAGACGCGTTTTGTGAGTAGTGACAGAACTTGTGTTGTGTATAAGGTGGCTTTGTGTGTGGTACCCAGATGTGGGCCAGGGTAAGAACTACTGTTTCTGATCACACTTTGTCACTTGTTCAGACACACTAGCTTCTGGTCAGGGGTGCTGGTCACTTCTGTTTTCACCTCACCAAACTGGAGTAGTTTTGTATTAGGAATATTTGATTTATTGCTATTCACACTTCACTTTAGCCAACTTCAGCTGATGCCTTCAAGACATCACAATTTAACAAAACTGAACAAATATCACACATTGTCAATATCACACTTGTCACACATGTCTTCGTGAGTTTGTCTCGCAAAGACAAGTTATGTAATTAAGCAATGACAAAATATTGCTGTTACATCCCACGGCACACCTGGACTTGTCTCAGTGGAAATGGAAGAATAAATAAAATGAATGATATTTGGATTAAAGCCAAAATTTAAGGAATACTTAAGATATCTGATAGTTGAATAGCAGAGCAAATTACTGCCCTTAACATATCAAATGCCATACTGGACATTTGAAGAGCTGCAGGTTCTGCATATGTAGGCCTATGACAATGAGGCAAACATGAAAGCGAAGAACCAAGGTGTACAAGCAAGACTGCTCAAATAAATGAAAAAAAGAGAACACAAAGCGCACACTGTTTGTCCCTTGTGGAGAACATAACCTGAATCTTGTAAGAGCAGATTCAGGCCTCCAATGCTGTTATTTCAGCTATGTGTAGAAGCTATTTACATTCTTCTCAGGAGCAACACAGTGATGGAACATCCTGACTAAGCATTTCAATGTGGCACAATGTGAAGTCCTGGATGATGAGAGAGCAGACTTCAGACATCAGACAAAGAAACCCAGTATACTCTCGTTGAGGTCAGGCAAACTGTGAATGACCCAACTGCTAAGGAGGAGGCTCAGGCTCTGGCAGAAGAAGTGAGCTTCGTAGAGGTTTTTCATCTGGGCAGTTTTGAGGTTTGACATTCTGACCACCCTAAACTCTGTGAACAAGCTGCTTCAGTCAAGTTCAATACAACTTGATATTGATGTCAAACTCATTGAAAGTGCACATGACAATGTCTGGATGGAGAGATGTTGTTGGGACCTCCCTTGGGAAGACAAGCTTCATTTTAGCATGACAAACGATATCCCATTATTAATAAATATATATTCAGAGATGGTAATGGTGTGTTTGGGAGAGAAACAGGAGATTGTGGATCAATGGATTTGGTCTGTGATTGCATGTGGTGACTGATGAGTAAACTGGAGTCTGGTGCTGCACCACAGCAGAGTTGGTGTGTGACCTGCCACTGCCACAGTCAGTAATGTGGTTTGCTGCATTCATAGCTCACATTTTTAACTGAGGTGGTCCTACCTGGTTGGAGGGCGCTGTGGTTTGCAAGCCCTTTGGGTGTGATTGTCCTCCTGGGGGATGGCTGGTCCCGGTTCCTGCGGTAATTGTGGTGTGGGCAAGGGTGAGGAGAATTTTAGTTATTTAACTTTTACTTATTTATATTTATTTGTTTATTTTATTATTAATGTTTTTTAAAATATTGTAGGACGTCGCTTGGGCCCTGTGGATGTCGGTGCCTCTCTCCCTTTCCCTTTTTTCTTTCTTCTTTCTCTTCTCTCATGCTGTTGTCACTGTGTCACATGTTTTGTCCTCTCCACCTCCACACCCCCATGCCTTCTCTGTGTCTGTCATCCCCCCAGAAAACTGTTCCGGTCCGATTTAGAAGCACAACGTGCTGCAAAATAACCTGGAGACCACACCCTCGTTCAATACAATAAAATACAATAAAGATTGAAAACATGGCGGAACCTGCACAGGACAAGAATCTGAGCAGCATAGATTAAAACTGTCAGACACCAAGGGCTCCAGTAATCTCTTACTGAATGTCCAGACTGTCAGACAGGACAGGTTGAGGGAAAAAAAAAATAAGATTCATGTGATTCTGTGTCTTTGTGTGCGCAAATTGGGACAGAACTCCTGCGCAATTTGGAGATGGAGAAACGCACAACTATATGACGTGCTATCATTTAGTTTGTTTGATGAAAGAAACAGGAAAGTTTCTTCAAATCAAACTTTTTTTTTATAGCACCATCCATCCATCCATCCATCCATTATCTTCCACTTATCCGGGGCTGGGTCGCAGGGGCAGCAGCCCAAGCAGGGATACCCAGACTTCCCTCTCCCCAGCCACCTCCTCTAGCTCTTCCGGGGGGACCCCAAGGCGTTCCCAAGCCAGCCAAAACTGTCAGACACCAAGGGCTCCAGTAATCTCTTACTGAATGTCCAGACTGTCAGACAGGACAGGTTGAGGGAAAAAAAAATTAAGATTCATGTGATTCTGTGTCTTTGTGTGCGCACATTGGGACAGAACTCCTGCGCAATTTGGAGATGGAGAAACGCACAACTTTATGACGTGCTAACATTTAGTTTGTTTGATTAAAGAAAAAGGAAAGTTTCTTCAAATCAAACTTTTTTTTATAGCACCATCCATCCATCCATTATCTTCCGCTTATCCGGGGCCGGGTCGCGGGGGCAGCAGCCCAAGCAGGGATACCCAGACTTCCCTCTCCCCAGCCATCTCCTCTAGCTCTTCCGGGGGGACCCCAAGCCAGCCGAGCGACATAGTTGCTCCAGCGTGTCCTGGGTCTTCCCCGGGGTCTCCTCCCGGTGGGGCATGCCTGGAACACCTCCCTCGGAAGGCGTCCAGGGGGCATCCGATACAGATGCCCGAGCAACCTCAGCTGGCTCCTCTCGATGTGGAGGAGCAGCGGCTCTACTCCGAGCTCCTCCCGGGTGACAGAGCTCCTCACAGTATCTCAAAGGGAGCGCCCCGCCACCCTGCGGAGGAAAATCATTTCAGCCGCTTGTATCAGAGATCTTATTCTTTCGGTCATGATCCAAAGCTCATGACCATAGGTGAGGGTACGTAGAACGTAGATTGACCGGTAGATCAAGACCTTCTTCACCACGACGGACCGGTACAGGGACCGCATTACTGCGGCCGCTGCACCTATCCGCCTGTCAATCTCACGCTCCCTTCTTCCCTCTACGGAAGGCATGACAGTGGGATTGAGGAGATCCTCGAAGTACTCCTTCCACCGCCCGACAATATCCCCAGTCGCGGTCAGCAGCTCCCCACTTCCACTGTACACAGTGTTGGTGGAGCACTGCTTCCCCCTCCTGAGGCGCCGGACGGTTTGCCAGAATCTC
>CAAKHB010004099.1:24650-38741 GCA_901007665.1 Aeoliscus strigatus
GGGGGAGGGGGGGGGGAGGGGGGGGGGAGGAGGGGGGGGGAAGGGGGGGGAGGGGGGGGGGGGGGGGGGGGGGGGGGGGGGGGGGGGGGGGGGGGGGGGGGGGGGGGGGGGGGGGGGGGGGGGGGGAGGAGGAGGAGGAGGAAGAGGAGGCCCCATGGGGGATTAGCCAGCCAGCTGCTCCCTCAGGGAAGCAGACATAAGAGACACTTTTATTCTGACAGGAAGGGAAACATAAGCAAAGATGCATGAACGTTTATAAAAAGAAGAAGGATTTTTAAAAAAGTAAAGGATGTGATGAGAGAGAATGTGATGTATCTGTCCAGATCTTAATCCATGATATTATTACAATCATATCAACAAAATCAACATGATAGAGGATTTGACAAGATATTATTTTTAATCAATCACATTTATCTGTGATATGTCATGATAATTGCATTTCTAGTTTATCTGATTTGCTTTTCCTGCAACAAGCTCCCTCAGATGTCTAAAAAAAGGAATTTGGAGATCATGGCTCATCTCACTCCTGTTTTGCTCCCAGAGCTTTTGGACATGAGCAGCATGTGAACGTACTGTATCTTACCTTCCACATACTTTTCACCGTTTTTCTGTATGTGCAAAATAAGCACCTGGAGGCATCGGGTTTATGTGACCGTTACCAAAGAAACCTTGAGATCAAATCAAACAACATGAAAAAAATGAAACTAAAACCTGACACACAAATCCATTTCCTTCCTTTTTCTCCAGGTTTGAGTATTTGTGCTCATGATTTTGGAGGCAAAAGTCCACTTCCTTTGCAGCAAATGAAGGATCAATACATCATATAAGCTGTGAAAGTGAGACCGCTGGAGCTGCACCTCTGCTGATTGACTGTGTTTTTTCTGGCACATTTTTTTTCCTTGGTTAAAGTTATGTCTCATGAAATTTCATAGTTTCCTGAATAAAGGATGTAGAAGTTCATATTCGACGTGTCCATGTCAACCTACGGACATGAAGTTTTTAAACGTCGAGTTGGCACTCTGTATACAATGAACAAAGTTCCTTTCCTCTCAACACGGATCACCACATTTAGTTACTTGTGCAACACACACACACACACACTCATACAAACAGACAACAAGAACATAAAACCAAACATGTCATTGTAGCAGCAGACAATCAGAAGTGGTAGTGTGGTAGTGAAAAGCATTTCAGGCAACATTTGACGTCAATAGGTGGCAACAAACCCTGTGTCAGGTGGCAGGTGAATCCTGAGTTATTGGTGGGAACAAACAAAAATGTTATTCTAGAATGTTAAAATGGTTTAGTTAAGGTTTGGTCTGAAAAAAAAAACCCAAAACGATTATGCTTCGGGAAAGATTATGCTTCCTGCGTTGTGAGGTGAAAAGACATAAAAAAGGAATCGAGGACAAAGCTTCAGGAGTCCATGTGCAGGAATGAGAACTGGCCCAAGATTCAGATGAGGAATGCGTCCCTGCGGACCACAGAGATGTGTACATGCGGTCGTGGTTTACAGCTCAAAAGAAGCTGAATCTCTGTACAATGAGACGAGATTGATGTCTCCATCAGCCCAGTGAGACACAACCATTGAACATCCTGTCTTGCACAGTACAAGAAACCACAGAAAGAAGATGTGTGAAACTGATCAACTTTAAAAAATCAACAACAACAAATACATTCACAAGGCTGGAAAAGTACAGAAGAAGGGAGAAAGAGTTTTCCCTTCCTTCCTTCTTACGTCTCTGTGTCCATATGGCAGCCATTTGTCTGGAGGAGGTCTGTCAGACATAAATAATAGGTTATGAAAAAGCAAACGGAGGGTGGGGGGTGCTCCCTTCCTGAGGGACGGGATCTCTAGAGGCCTGGTGTCCTTCACAGCAAAAAGGAGAAAGGAAGACAGAAGGACAGAGAAAGAGAGATGTGGACTGAAGACAGGAAGGACAGGAAGAAAATGCAAACCAGCAAGAGAGGCTGTTAAAACGCCAGGCCGGATGAAGAAAACCAGAAGAGCTGCCAGACAGTTTTCAAACATATCTGGAAATTTCTTTAATTTCATGTCCAGACCGTTCAACACCGTAGCACCATTTTTAATTAATAGACTGATGCCGGACGGCAGGAAGACAGAGAGCTGGCAGGAAAGGCAGAGAGGAGGTCCATGCAGGAGAGATGGAGTGCAAAGCAAAAAACATTATGGCCTTCTCCAGTTTGAGTGTGCTGATTTTCATCTGAAACCAATTAGTTCCAAACCACGAAGACAACACCAACCCTCCTTTTTAAAAACATCCCCTCTCCCCTCTCATCTTCTCCCTCCCATCCATTTATGTGTCAGGCTGTGCAGCTCTCTGCATGGGCTGTATGTGCGTGTGTGTGTGTGTGTGTGTGTGTGTGTGTGTGGGGGGGGGGGGGTTGCGTGCACGCACTTAAAGGCATCATGATTAACATTCACCCCAATTCGCTGAGGGACACACATTCTAAGCCCTTCCTTCCTGCTCCGAGTGGAATTCTCATTAGCTGATAACTACTTTTCAAGAGACTGTTGCATTCCTCTGCTGGATACCAGGGGCCTGACAGGACTCCGCTCACTCGCAAACACCACCGTGGTACAAACAGGCCTTTGCACACTGACAGATACACCTTTGTGCTGCTTGTAAACTGGATTTGGGCTGATAAACGAAGATTCTCTCGGCCACACTGTGGCCTCATAAAAATTGTCATATCCCAAAAAGTTTCCACAAACACGCGCAGTTGGCTTGCTTTGGTTGGAATTTTATAGTTGTTTTTAGCAGACTCGAGTCAGTTACACATTTGATGACCTCACACCCGACAAAATCATTCAAGAACAGTTGCAACTCTAACACCAGTGACACATGACTTCAAGACATGCATCTTACAGCTTGAAAGACTTGATAAACACCCAAAGCTCTAGAAAGATGTTATAAAAATATCAAATCTTTAGGACATGGGAATGTGAATGATTATCTTTATGCAAAGATTTGACTCAGAGTCAAGACTCACAAAACAATGACTGACTCTTTCAGCCTTTCATTTTCCCATGACTGCCATGCTGCAGAAGAAGAACAGAAGAGGGTGAAGTGGGGGTGAGGATGGAGGAGAGACAGGGACACCTGGCGCTCAGTTTCCTCATCATCACACTTCATTTGGTGTCTTCTGATTTACAATTTTGGGGCGACCTGGATAAAATATTGAAAACATCTGACTTTTAAAATACCTCTGAGGGCTGGAAGCCCGCTGTTGGGGCAAAGAAATATGGTCCTAAGTGGTGACAAGGAAGAAAAACATATTAGAGGGGATGTGGGGAACCACACACGCATAAAAAGAGGAAGAAAATTGAGTTTTGGGCGTCATGCCTGGCCGGAGTGTAAATGTGCAAAAGGTGTTCGGTGAAAGATCAGTCAACAAATGACCATCTGTCTCATATTCTTCTTGCTCTGCATAAACTCCCCTCCTTAGCCTGACCATCTGCCTTTGTGCTTACAGTCATGTCAGTGTGCTTCGTTTTGTTTTACACATATAATTTCTGCAGATATATGGATAATCAGTGTGCCACACACATTCATGTCAGCACGTGGGGAGATGAATTAAGACTGAGGCATTGTAACAACACACGTGATGAAACTGTATCCTGGGCAGACCTTTATTCCATCATAATGGGTGGAAATGAGTTCCATCAGATTAATAACCTGCTCGTTAAATACATTTCTATGAATGATAACTCACTCACACTTTGTTGCCATAGCAACATTAGTTATTATTAGCAAATTATTCTGAATACACACATGCAAGAAGCCCCAACATTTACATTCTTATTATATAAAAGATGCACAGAACTATTAAATCTCATTCCAATTGGCTGCGATTTGATTGGGTGACCCATCATGGGTGAGCACCATCCACAGTTTCTGGTAACCAGGCAACAGACATTTGTCTGATTCTGCTTAGACCGATCAAAATAAAAAACATAATATCTGTTCATTCTTTTTGCAGCTGCGAGTTAGAGCTTCTGTCTTTCTTGTATATATTATATATTATACAGACTATATGATAGTCTGTGGCTTCCATCACAACAAACGCTGAGGCATTTTTCCATAAAATATTAACTCATGAGTTAAGATGGCACCCTCCAGAATTCTGTTGTCTATATCACTTGTTGTTACTAGTAAATACAGATGTTGCCACATCCATCAGTCCATAATGTCTGTCCCTAATGTGCTGGCAACAGGTTGGAGCCTGATGATCAGTGCACTGGTAAATACAAATAATCAGTTAGTTGCTCTTATGCCGATAAAGTATCATAACAAGTCATGCTATCTACCTGTGAGACTGCTGAAGGCCAGAAGCTCTGTAATGGACCAGTGCTGCCACCCACTTAGCTCTCATTCAGTCATTTGTTTGGCTCCTTCCCCTCTCCAGGAACACTTCCCCTCAGCCTGTAAAATGATCACCGGATGGCTACTTGATTTCCCTCACTTTTTCTCTGTCTACTCTCCCTTCCTCTCATCTCCTCTTATTTTCACTTTCTTGAACCACCTCCACAGCCCCCCTTTCCTCACGACATGTAACCTCAATTCTTTCAACCCCCCACTCCCTCCATCATTTTCCCTTTCTTCAGTTGCTCTTTTCATCCCTAAAATGGATGCAGTTCCCCAGGGAGTGGTCAGCGGCAGGCTGGGGAAGCAGGCGGCACTCACTCACTGTAGAAACAGATCTGGTGCCGAAGCATGGATGCGTCTGTGAAATAAGATGGTATAAGAGGTTTTAGTTTTTTTCAGGAAAAGAGCATGATATGTGCTGTGCAGTGGCCTAGTAAACATCTCCAGCCCCTGTCAACACAGTTTGTTTCCCGACAATAGTCAAAGTGTTTTTTTTTTATCACCATCTTTCATCACTAACCCTCTGTTTATTTCTTCTGTATCTTAATCTGTTCTGTATGTTCATGTATTTAGCATAAATTGCTAAAATATCCATAATTTCAATGTGGCGAATTACATCCAACTCGTAACTCAAACACCCAAACACAGACTGCATATTGCTCCAATATTATGGATGGATAGTACATCACTTCCCCCCACTCTGCAGAAATGATGCCAAAATGTTATATGAATATACTAATAGTGTTACAACATAATGGTGATGTCATTTGGAATCAGGGAATAGAGCCACTGTTCCACTTAAAAAAAAACATTTAGTCTGTCAGTGCCTCCACCACTGCTCTTCATGGGGTGGTGGGACATATCATGACAACATACCCCCTTGTCATATACTTTCATTCAGACTGATGTTAACTATTAAACAGACACTGTGACAGAAACATTTTTAGGAAAAGTATGTTTTTTTTTATTTTGCAGTCATTGCCATCCAACCATCCACAAAGATGTCTGCCTGTGATTGGGTTGTAAAGAGCACAGGAAATTTGGCATTTCCTCTCACCTGGTAAATTTTTTATGGAAAAGGAGTTTGCGGCTTTTGTCAGCACTCAAGCAGAAGTTTATGGAAGGAAGTGTACCCTCCATAATTAATGTTCAAACTATAAAAGTTCTATTCAGTACTAGTGATAATATTTCTTGTGATTTGAAATTGAAATCCCCCTTCTCTTGATTGTATTCAAGTGTACATTCTTTTGTTTTTATCCCCACATTGGACTCTTACGTCCAAATCCCATGTGACAGACACTGTATACTGGGTCATATGTGTTGACATATGAAGTTGATGTCCTGAAAAGAGCTGAGCAGAACATCGTGGTAAAACATTGCTGTCCCATAGACACAATTGTGGTGTATTTGTAGGGGTATTAGCCATCCAGCCTATTATTAACTAAACACTTATAAAGGTCAACAGGTCCAGCCCAGGCATGTCTGTCTGACATCCATAATCACATTGATGTGATGTTGTAAATGGAGGAGGAGGAGGGACAGAACCCTGAGGAATACCACTATAAATATGAGGGAACATGAATTATTACAATTGACAGAGAGGATTATTGATGCAATATCAGCAGCTTATTTCATTGAAGATTAGTTTTGTGCCACAATGGAGAGAATGAAACATAAATAGTTTAATCAACAAATACTCACTACATATTAGCCCAAAAATGTATCTTCAGACTGGGCCACACTATCCATCCTATTGATCCCAAAAGTGATTCCATGCATTCCTGTATATTTTCTACAACACAAACAGACCTTTCGTAGTCGGATAATCAGACCATGTTGTGCAGTATGTTCCATGCTTGTGGGGAAACACTTCCTTTGTTGTTGGGGTTTTCTGTTATAACATCATGGTGATTTCAGAAATAGGCTTTGATTCTGCATTTAATTCTGATGAGAGGAGACTCTGCCTCCTTCAACTCAGTGCTGGTCCTCAGAACAACCTGCCAGTCCTGAGCCTGGTGCCTCTGTTGCGTGATCAGACAGGCTCAGGGGCCCCCGGGTGCCCTGGCTGACTCCACTGCTTTTCAATGGGGTCTTCCGCTGTCACAGCCATGGTCCAGAATTCTCATACACACACATACACAGCTGCTACCCCTCAGCTGCATGTGCATGCACACACACACAGACATCAGGGGCACTAGAGGCTGGAGCCAGGGGGATGTTATTGGGGTGAGGGGTGTGTGGGGGGGGTGCGTTTGGGTTAGGACACATGGGGATAGCCCTGACCGGAGGCACGCTTCTAGACTTGTGGATGAGGCAGAAAAGCCATTATGGATTGTTATGGTTGGCTGATCGCTCCCTTTTCAGCTGCTGAGCTACACACAAAGGCAGGCGGCAGAAGCTGAAATAATGGAACTTTTTCTACCTTTCACACACACACATACATGCACACAGACACGCACGCACGCACGCACGCACACACACACGCAGTCCATATCATTTATTACATATTTAAACACATCAGCACTTACAATGCCAATGATACCATTTTCATACTGTATATGTTCATGAGTCATTTTACAAAATCTTGCCATCTTATGTCCAGTTCTGCTGCAGCTCTTTATATCATTTTTATTTATACATTCCTTTTATCGTTAGAGATACTTTTTAGTGTTCATAATCTCATCATGTGTTCATTTTCATTGCTTGAGTGCTCTTCTGTTGAGGTTGAGAAGTGTTGAGATTTTCCCAAAAGGAACCCTCCCAAAGGATTAATAAAATTCCTATCTAATGTAATGCAGTCAAGGTTGGCAAGCGGAGTGAAAAGGTTTAAGAGAAACCACAAGAAAATGATCTAGTGATTCATTTGTGTTAATGCCAGTGAGCAGAAAAATAACACTTTCATAAAAATCTACTCACAAGTTGATGCTCTGAAGGCATTTTGCTGATCAGGCGTTACCAGGGAAACACATCTATTTTTAGTCCAGCACACACATAAATCCATGCATGGGTGACTATCCTCCACACATAAAGGAGGGATCTTATTGTTAAGGATCTTATTAAGGATGTTATTGAAGGAGACGCAGCACAGCCCTGCGTTCTAAAGTTATTGTGGTGTTGATTGGATCATTTACGCTGGACTAACTGGTGACTGTTAACAACATACAAGTTGTGTGAGCTTCAAAACCTCATCAATACACCAAGACAGAGACAGGTGACATCCATACCAGCTATTGGCTGAGACCTGTGAAAAACACACGCCAGCATGGGAGGACATGCAAACTGTGCACTCAAAAGGTGGCAGGCAGATTGGATGCTTCCTTGGTTGAAGGTGACAAACTACTACAACACGCGGCTCTTCACCCACCATCCATCCATCCATTAATCTAAAAATAGACACGTGGCTCTATTTTTAGCCCAATGCCACGTTGTGGAGCCTGAGTGCTGCTTTCTGCTAAGTGGATGACATTTCTCAGTCAATATGATTAGCTCTTACTGACGGACTCGACCCCCTCAAATGTGATGATGATGTCTGTTCACTGTTTGTTTGTCTCTGAATTAAGAATTAAATTATAGAATTGTATCCTGTACGTTTCTATTTTAGTTTCTCATGAAATGATGTTGCAATGCAGTACAACTCTTGTTATTCCCAAAGCATGTCTGTCCTTGAAGCTACAGAAGACTCAAACCTGTGACCTTTCTGTCACTAATGGGACCTTTATATAGAACTAGCTCTGTATGCAATTGGTCACCCCTCAAAGTCACGTACATTTTTCATTTTGTGTTCTATCCTGTTGCAGGTAGGTAACCTAAACCCAATATATCAAATGTAGTGCAGCTTTTGGTGTTGTTCGCGTTAGCTGCTTATGTACTTTGGCATCAACGGACATGTTTCCCTGTGTATTAGCCACCAACTTCCTCATTATTCTTGTGAATAATTGTCATGATATAGTCGATGTACCCCTTAGTGGTTGTGTGTGTGTGTGTGTGTGTGTGTGTGTGAGAAACACACATCTGCTTCCTCATTGAGGTTGTAAACGTTAAATTGTTTTCCACCTTCAGATTATCAGGAAAATGTTAATAACTCAAATTGCCGATAAAGTCTGCTGACGCTTTTATCCACAGCATATTTTTCTTCAAAAGCTACGTGGTGTGGGAAGAAAACCTAGCTTCCTTTCACAAGTATGCTCTGGTATGAAAACAACAAATTCAGTTTGTTTCAATCCACATCCTTTGTGGGCAGGTACCCGATAGGAGTGTGTGTGTGTGTGTGTGTGTGAGTGAGTGTAGGTGTGTGCATGTGTTTTTTACTTGTTTGCCTGGCAGTAGCTGGTCGACCTCCTGTGTGAAAAACAGTAAGATGACTCAGTTTGCACGATGCTGCTGAAACCTTCTTCAGAATGAAAATGTCACTTGTGTTGAAAATGCTGATGATGCATCTAAGATGGAGAAGAATCCGTGTGGCCTCCGGAGCCGTTGTGTATTTTTCCCTCCTGTGGATACGTTGTGCCCACATGTAGACAAAGGAACCCTAAGATTAAAATAAATCAGAACAACGGTGGCGGGACACAATGATTGTGTGATGGCAGTCTACATTTAACAGGTGGAGTTGAAAGTATTTGTAATTTCCATTTTGTAGCCCTTTCCCACCCAGTCTGAGAGAGAGAGCTTGACTAACTCAGTACTCAGTTATTTCCTGTCATTGTGTTGTATTCAGACCCACGATCAAGTGTAGATTTGTTTCCTTTGGCACTCATCCAGTTCCACCAAGTGACGTTATTAGAAGATATTTTTACCTTTTTTTATTGTGTCAGCTGAGGTTAACTATAGTCACCCAATCTGTTGGCTAAGCAGTTATTTGTTTTTGAGACTAGACACCCTCCCCCCATTCGCTGAAAGAGTCTATTCACAGCTCCAGAAATCGAATCAGATAAAAAAGTGACCTTTCTGACATAGATGCTTTTCATGTTCAAGGTGAACACGGTTTATATGTGCCCACGAGTTAGGAGACTTTTGAGAGTCTTGGCAGCTAGGATGAAGTTAATCCAGTGCAGGGTCAGAACCTTTCACCCTAAGTGGAACATTTACATTAGACAATCAATGTGGTAACATCAGTGTGGTTGTATAAAGCATTGTACCTGTACTTTCTTTTGGCAAATTCAGAAAAAAAACCCTGCAGCAACCCTTAAAGAACAAACACTCAGAGCATGCATAGATTGTCATTGTTATTTTTGTATTATTATTATCTTACTCTGTTTTATTGTGTGTGTGTGTGTGTGTGTGTGTGTGTGTGTGTGTGTTTGCATGCCTGCAACTCGAATGCTTCTGTTGCATGAGGTATTAACAGTAATAATGAGCTCTGACATAAGAATGACTTTTGACACATTCTCAAACATCTCACCTCCTATTGCCCCCCTGACCCCTTTTCTCTAATTTTATCCTCTTATCTGTCATTCTGTCTTTCCTCTGTCATCTCTTTCGCCTCCTCTCACACTCTCACACTCTCTTCCCCCCTACAGTCTTCCCATGGGCCCACAGGAGATGATAAGGTGATGTCATACCTCCGCTTCCTGGGGATGTGAGTAACTGTACACTGTGTGCCCTGGGCTGTGCCTAAGATTGTGTGTGTGTGTGCGCGTGCTTGTGTGTGTGTTTGAATGAGAGATGGGCGGAAGAGGAGGAAGAGGAGAGTGAGTGGTCTTCAAAACATTCACACACACACATACTTGTGCTAAAATTGCCTGTTATGGTTGAAAGTCACCACCAGCAGATCCACATATTTAGCCTGCTGAGTATCTGGGATGTGCATGTGTCAGTGACACGTCAGTGTGTGTCGTGGCTCATGTGTTTCATTCACACGTTGTTGCTTAGTGTTGATTTGCGAGCAGCACAACCAACCATCATGTGGAACATCAGGGAGCCTGATGTAAACCTCAAACACAGCATCAATCTAAACATGGTAGACTGAGCATGTGACTTTTGTCTGACTGTTCCAATTAATCAATCATGAAAATATTCATTCAGAAACATTTTCATCGGAACATAGTTGTTCGCTTCTTGAGCTAATTCTTAGTTGATAAACACAATATACGGTACACAACACAATATATGGTATTCCACATATAACTATACCCTAACAACATCTCCAGTCACCACAAATATTGCAGTTCTGCGTGTGCGACTCATTCAAATGAACAAAAGAGATCTATGGCCTACAAATGGTAAATACACAGTTTGTGGCTAAACTGCTAATACAGCAACTCGGAATTTAGAGTTGGATCCAAGTCTGACACGGACATGCAAAGTTGGGAGAGTTTTCCACATAGGAACTTCCTGTCTGAGGCTCGGAAGACAATTTGAATTCCGACCGCCGGTGGAACGCAGTCCCAAGAAGTAGTATCACTTTTGACCACAGGGGGTCCTAAATCAAAAAATGAAGTCCCTTTTACTGTTGAGACGCTGCTAACGGACTGATTTAATGAAATACAGCCCAGTTCTGCTTGTGGCTGGACAGTCTCTCCCTCCCACTGGTGAGTTACAGTAACAGATGTGTTATGTTTTTTGGCCAGGACGTGTTTGGCATTCATTTTTAGAAAGCACTGCACAGACACACTCCAATAGGAGAGTGACGAGAACAGGCAGGACTGAAAATAACTGAAAAGTGGAAAAGGAGAGATTCTGCCCCTTCATGCCTCCGTCCTGAGCCGTGGGCACCAACGATGGACTGCGTTACGGTGCTGTAAAACAGTGTTTAGAGTGCGCCTAAAGCAGTTCTCTTATAAATCAAACATAAAACCATGGTGCTGCTGCAGTCCTCAGCCTGGGAGCAGCACTTTGAACCACGATCATGTAGCGCTGTCCCCTCAAGCCACAACAGAGCTTCGTTCAGCTTGGATGGTTCACTTAAAAGGACAACACCATGTTGTTCTGAGCTTGTAGCATTTGTATATTGTGCTGAGGCCATTTTAACATGTTCAGTGGAATGGAAACTGCTTGCTGTCATGACTGGATTAAATTAATTCAAACTCAGACTGATGGAAAGACATTACTTGTTCAATGCAAAAGAAAAATGAGCATTTTAACCGATCACACACAACTCACGGTAGTAAAGATAAAAAAATAAAGTGCCACAATTAGTCTTTTTAAAACATGTTCAAACAAGTTCAGATTCTTGTGTTGTTATTGTGTCAGCATCATGTTTTCCTCATTACATGATGCTGCAAGTAGTGCAGTCCTCTCCCCACTGACTTAAATATGCCTGTATTTATCACTTCTACCAACAGAGGGGGCCTCCTGTTTTAGTTTAGACCAATAAAAATAAATGACAGTGTGGTTAAAAAAGGTTAAATCCGTATTATCATCCACTAACAGAATCCGGTTTATACATTTTTAAACATAATCTTCATTAGTGAGCACATGCCTTTAGTCATATTCAACAAAGTGTTTTTTCCAGAGTGACTCCCCACTCTTTTCTTTCCTGTCTATGTGCTCACCTTTACATTTGTCTTTGCTTTTCCGCCCTTCGCTCTCCTCACCTACTGAGGTCACCAGACAATGGGCCACTTCAAACGGCCAGCTTGCATTAGACGTGGCTCTTTACCATTATTGCTATTCCACTGGTCTGGGCACAAACACAAAAAGAGGATGTTGCCTATAAACAGAAAAGAAAGGAAGTTCAGACGGATGAAAAAGGGGGAGCAAAGACATGGTCACAGCCGCAATCAAACAGTATGGGATGTGTGGAATGACCGGTATTTGCCTTAAAAAGCCTCAGCAGAGATCTATTTTTTACTACAGTGACACGTTACTTTTTATTTTCATGTTCTGAATGACAGGAAGAGGAAAGGGAACAGGAAGAGATAAGAGGTAAAACTGGACATTTCTTTCCCAGAGAGGAGACTGACCAGGAAGCGACGCACAGCAGAGTGGGTGTAGTGGCTTTGCTTACGCATTCACGGCCAGAATAGGAATTATTCCACAATGGATTCCAGGGAAATGAGGATAGTGCATTGGCTTTTGCATCATTTCCTGACACATGTGCACTTTCTGCTCTTTTGTACACTGTAAACACAGATAGATGTTATTTGATGGATTTACTGAGATTTTAATGAGTGGACCTGCTGTTTTTGACAGATGTGATTGATCTTTTATTGTGTTATTGTGTTTTATTTTTTTCTCATGATCTCACAGATCTATCTCATGCTCAAAATACTGTACTGTTCTGTTTTTACTTGTCTACGTAATCACAGTTCTTTCAACAAATGACCAGTATGTAGTGTCATGGGGAAGTCATAAAAGCTACATGTGTCTTGACACACAAATAAAATATGCTTCTAATATTATGTTGAGCAGCATGTCATCGTATCTCGGTACACGAAGGGTTGTAAAAACCTGATATCCTGACTGCAATACCACGTTTTAATTAATTCATGTGTCATTCCACAACATATAAATTCCCAGAATGTTAAAGGAAGCAGAAAGACGAATGACTTCACCACCAACGATTCCGTTTTTGACCATCACAGGCGTCATCGCACCAGTTGGTGAGTGTGTGAGAGTACTTGTGCCTTTGAGCCATCACAGCCAAAGCAACAGGACATCTTCCGGTGTGTGTGTGTGTGTGTGTGTGTGGCTACTAGACTCAAACAATAGATGGCACTTCTCCCATATTTGCGAAAACACAGACGGCGTGTTTGAGTCACACTCAGAATGCAGTGTGACGCCATCTATCTTCCTCACTTGCAACATTTTTGTGCAAGATCCTCCCGAACCTTCACAGAGGTCAGTCTGACAACTGCACGCCTCAGTTTGTCCACCAGATACACCTGTACCGAGAATAACACCTGAGTGCACACTTTGTCATGTATTTAAACATTACATGTCGTCCTTTTTTATTCTTGTCAATCTGAGCGGTGCAGAACCCAACTGACCAGAAATCCCTTGAGCCTCATGGCTGTTTTTTTCCCTCCTTCATTTTAAAGCAATATTTGTTAATTACACATTTTCTATCCCGATGAGAACACTCTCATGCAATAGAAAACATTCTGTACCATGTTAGCACTGGATTGTTTAGCAGTGATCTCCAGCGTGCAGATTTTCACTTTGGCCGGACTTTTTAAACACCTCCATTTATAGCATAAAAATGCCAGTTGCATGTGGATGTTTTTACGCAAAATCTGTGTTTTTTTGCGTGTGGCCACGCTCACAATGGTATAACAAGTCTGATTCACATGGATCAGGAGCATTTGAAAGAACCAAAACTTAAAATCAGATGATTGATAATTCGGGCACGTATTATCTCCCAGTAGACACCAGCAGCACGTTTTTCTCCTATCATTACAAAAACAGTTGCTGGTGCTGTTCAATAAAGATGTCAGCCACCCACGCACCCCTACAGTCCCTCTCAACCACGGCCCATCAGTCAGTGGATAAAACCTAAAAACTGAAGCACAGACTTGAATCTGCTCTCGTACGTGTTTGTGATCATGTGGCTCCATAAAACGGCGTGTAGCACACCAAAGATATGTGTGTGTCTCGGACGGCCGATCTTAGCTCTTTGCTGTGAAAGCTGAACAGTCCTCGGCCCATTCACAACTTTGTCTTCGATTGCTCAGTTCTTTTAGTTGACAAATGTCTTTTACTCCTACAACGAGAGAGGGCTATATGTACTGAGCCCCCGCAGAATGTGTTGCTCCAGCACAAA
>CAAKHB010004101.1:21311-36456 GCA_901007665.1 Aeoliscus strigatus
CCCCCCCCCCCCCCCCCAGCGGACATCATACCCTCTATCTCTGGCACTCGGCCTCCTGAGCCATCTGCACCATCAGGTATCGACTCTATTAGCTGTGATTGGTTACGATTCACAGCCATGAAATAATCCGCTGGGAAAAAAAAAAAAAGAAACAGACGCATTATCTGCAAAATGAAGCGGGCTGAATGTGTAAATGTGGCATGGCTGAGGTATGTACTGTGACGGTGTCACCGCCAAGACACATCCACAGTATGTCAACCCATATGGCATAAGTCTTACCGCTCATTCATCAACTGGACTGGAGAAAAATCAGGTGCAACATTTCCATCTAAGTAGCAATCACAAATTCATTTCACATCGTGAAAATAAAAAGTAGTTTTGCGGGTCTGAACTACCCTTATGTTGTTTCAGATACAGTGTTTATTCATTCATTCATTCATTCATGTTCTCTTACTTCGCTCCGGTTAGAAGGTCGCGGTTGTGCTGGAGCTGACCCCCCCCTCCCCCAAGCATCCATTCGTCTCCTCCCAACTCCCAAATTGTCAATGTTTTTAGCCTGGAAATCCAGACTAGTTGTAGGGTCTGACCGGGTCTGACCGGGTCTGACCGTGAGCGATAGAGCTTCTCAAGTCAAGTGGATGGTTTGAACTGCTTTCGTTCATAGTTAATGAGCTCCAAAGTACTGAACCGACACTGACCTGCAAATCCAAATTAGCTGGCGGTACGTCTGGATTTCCAGGCTACCATGTCGCTTCTCAAGTTAGACTGAGCTACAAATTCATGGTCTCTCACCGTATTTCCACTATTGGGTGAAGTGTATTTTTTTTTCCTATTATTCTGCTTGGAAAGAAATGTAAGAAATATTGTTCAGACGATTTCATATTTCATAGTGTGTCAGTGTTTCCGAAAACAAACATTTACCTGTCTAAGGACGTGTGTGTGTGTGTGTGTGTGTGTGTGTGTGTTTGCATGTGTGAGTGTATTTTGCAAAACCTTGTTATACATTGCCCGCAGGGGGCGGAGCGGGTGGGAGGTTTAGTGATGATTTAGTGTGAGCAGTCATAGCTGTGGGGAAGTGGAAATGTTTTCCTAAGACTCACACTCCTTAACAGCTATGAGTTACACACTGTCTGGATACACACAATCTGATTTTCCCACCCACTGGATTACAGCAGTAATAAAGTGCAGATTACAGGCGGACTGTTATATCAGAACCTGGCAATTATAACACTTTCACACATACAGACTCACTGTACATTTAAAGGCACCCGAGCTGTTGCTATAGCACCTCAGCTGTGGGACATGCTGCAGACATGGAAACATGTCTGGACTGAACGTGGCATCGCCAACAGTGATGACAAATATACAGGAGAGAAAGAGATGCTTTACTTTTCCACTGTCAATACTCTCGTGCCTTCGTGTCTCAGTTCATCTTTGTCTGGAGCTCCACTGAAAGGTGATTACAGGTGGAACTCTCATCAACCTTCAGCACTGCCAAAGCCTTCAAGAAAATCCACCTTAAATCCCCTCAGGAGGAAAACACCCCAGCTACAATTGCAAAAGTCTGCTCAGTTTTGTTTTGGTTTTATAGGGAGTTTAACATACCCTTCAACTCATTTGACCAGGATTTTTGTTCTTAGCAGTAAAACACGAGACAGAAGACTGCACCTGCAGAAGGCGACATTAAAGACGGATTTACACTGGAAGCGTCTCTACTCCGTTCCCGGTACAATCTCAATTCACACCAGGAGCGTTTCAGCATCGGAGCGAGAGCGACTGACGAGTACCGCGAGACAACGAGGTAGAACGAGAGTCATGAGATGGCGTGTATAAACAACAAACAAGAGCGAGGCTCCATTTCCTGATTGACCTGCTTCAGTTTTCATCAGCTTTAGCCACTACACATTCCCCCCCCGACCTTCTTTGGGATTCAAAAGAAGAGGTTCTAATTCAACGGGTGTACGAGCCTCTAAACGTCAAGTCTCACTTGATCAAGACTTCAGAACGTTCCGGAGGTATCAAACATGAAACAGTGCTTCTCCACCTCTAGGATATATCTTTGACTCGCATCCCGTCTGACCTCTGACGTAACTGTGGCTCTCCTGCACACATTTATGACTTTGTGGTGTTTGTATTTTGAAAATTGACTGAGCCACGGCGCATCCATTAGGTGCTGCAGACACTTCCAGTCTAAATCTGCCTTTTTATTCATTTAATTTCAAAAGTTGGCGACTGTTTCTTCTGTCGATTTCTGTGTTTTGTAGTATCTTTTCATTCAGAATGCTGATGACAACACTACTTTTAGCACCAGCATGAGCAGTGGTCCAGTTTTAACTTGTATCATGACAATAAATTACTATTTCATTCTAAAGTAAGTTTTAGCTTACAAACGTACCAGGGGGTCTCAATACGATCTGATTGTCAAATGCAATCAGCCCGGATTCACACATTCAACTCTGTTCTATAATAATAACAAAACAAGGCGTCCTCCTCCAGATGTTATTCCTCTCACTCTGGCAGTCCTGAAATAAATGGGAAACCCCCAAATATGCGCTCACACTTGAGCTCTGGCCTTACGCCAGGTAATTTAAGATGAAGGACAGCAAACAAAAACAACAAGGACAAGTCCTCATGCAGTGTGAGCAGTTAAAGTGTATATTTCGAAATGAGATAATGAAAGGAGCGCCATGTTTTACAATTGTTGCTGTTCGGATTTTAGCAAGGCAGTTGTGCCCGATGTGGTTTCTGCTGCACTAAAATAAGAATCAAGAAATGTGTGTTGCAGAACATGTTGTACTTCTTTAAAATACAGTACTTTACAATGAAAATGGAAAAAGACCTATTTATGATGTTCTGGAATGAAATGGATCAGAGTTTTTCAGTAGTCCAGCCTGCTTGACTTAAAAATGTGCTTTTCTGTGTCTGCCGCAATGAGAGAAACCTCTTCACTCTGCCAAGTGTTTGCAGTATGATCAAGGGAAAGATCAAAATTGATGAGCTTGAAATTTCACCCAGAAAAATCCTTACATGGTTTGTATCAGTTGGCTCGGACTTATAAAGGAACTTTCAGTTGTATCCAAGTTGAGTTGTCGAGACACATCCATTGACTTCCAAGGTCTTGTGTTTCTGTGACTGTGCCAAGGGGCTCTAAAATCGATCTGTGGGGAACCCCACAAGTAATTTAAGATGTTTTGGATAAGGCTCTGTGTATTTTCGAGTCTCACGTTGAGCTGCACACATTATGAAGGCCTACTGGCATCTACATTCATCCTTTTATTGATTATCCTTTTAACTACTTTTAATACAGTTCTTTTCTTCAATTTCATATTAATTTCAGATAATTATTGTAAAACCCAGCATCACAAATTATTGAACATTTGCACAGTGAATACACATGACCAGTACAAAATATATTGCGACTTCATCTGTTTTAAAGTGTTTTTTCTCTTCCATTTTATTTCAGTAACATGTGTATATATATTCATGTGCTGCCTTTGACATTTGCTATTGATTCTCCTGGATGTGTATGCAAGTACAAAACAACTAACGAAAGTTTTCTTATATTTAAAACTTCTCAGATTGTGGAATTAGGAGACCACATACAGACAGATACTAAATATTGGCTGTGAATGAGATCAAAGTCCATCCAGCCTCATTTATTAACCTTTAGAGTGAACAAAAAAGTGTGTAACTCTGAGCTGAACTGCAAGGCAGAAACAAGGAGGGATCTTCCCAGTGTGGGTTTATGAGCCCGGGAGGGTTAACGTAATACTGCTTTCACCTGCTCTGCCGGTTTTTCTTTTCCAACAAATCATTCCTCTGAGGCAGGTTCGGCCTTGTGCAGCGTGTAGCAGAACTGTCCTCTTATGTGGGACAATCGCTGCTGATCAAGGGGCCGCAAGCAAGAGTCTCTCTTTCTCTGTGTGTGTGTGAGTGTGTGACTATGCGCTAAAAGTTGTAACATGAAATCTATCAACAGTGGGAGAAAAGAAGCCTGAGGGGCTTTTTAGGATTTTATGAGTTTCCGTCTTCCATCTCCGAAAAGAAGCAGTGGCAGATCGTAACTCAAGTTATAATGTGAGAAATACACACGTATGATTCATCATAGAGGAGACTCATTTCTAAAACATCTGATCTTGTACAACATGTAACCCTGTGCATGTGGGGCAGCAAATCCGAGCCACTTTTAGAAGGTAGCAGGTACTTTGTAGCAGGCTTGTTATCAAACCAGAACATAAACACATGCAGGTTAAAAATGGTTACTTATAATGCAAATGCCTGCTCTTAAAATGCTACTCCAGGTTCTAAATATTTACATGGAGAGCTCTCTGCTCAAGACCCTGTTTGATTGAAAGTATACACATGCTGAACGAAGAAGCCGAAGCATCTCGGACTAATTGAGTGCAAATGCGAACATACTTCATTTATGAAAGGTGAGCGATAAAACAACAAAGCCCTCATGTAGGTAAGAGATGCAAATGTTTTAGCACAAAATTACATTTTGTGTGTTGTTCACAGTCTTTCACATGGCACTCCGTTATTATTATCATTATAATTATTAAAAACTAAATGGGCACCCGTATATGGTCCAGTATCAGCACAAAGTCTGAGAACTCTTATCACATGTCCCAAAAGCTGCTTTTTGATGCTAATTTCATGCAGGAGAGAGAGACAGATCGGTTTTGACGTGGTCTTGGAGGAGGCCTTGCCGCTGAGACCAATTTATTTGTTCATTTCCTCCAGTCTGTCGGGGGGGGACAGTGTAAGTGTGGGAGCAGGGGAGTGAATTGTGGATGGGACAGCGCATGCAAGGGGGAGTAATAAGCTCAAATGAGTCTCCAGGGATTTGCAGACCACAGAGCAGCTAGCTGTGTTCCTGTCTGGGATGTATGAAGGTCTGATCCTTCGGTCTCCAGAGCCAAGTAATCTGCCCTCACTTCTGACAAAGCACAACGCTGCTGCTCACAGCTTCTTAGCTCTGCAAAGGCATATTTCTTGCCTGTAAGCAAAATTGAGCAGAGCCCTGTTCCTTATGACCTCCGAACACTAATATTCACCCAGGAGACAAGTAATTAGCTGCAAATGCTTGGCGACTGTGCACAGGTAGCGTTTCATGTATATTTGTTTCATGACAACTTATGTACTTTAATAAAACCACCATGAGTTATTAATTACAGTAATATAGGGGTTTTTTTTCCAAATATTTTTCTTACTTACAAGGACACAGAAATTGTGTGTTCTATTTATCTATTTATTTTAATTAATCATTTAGAAGGCACGACCGAAATGTCCAGTGTGGGTAGTCAACTGAAGTGACTGCTAGGCTTGAATGAGCTAAATTCCTTGAGAACCTTTATTGTCTTTATAGTTTTGTAGAGAAGTAGTTTTCTAAAATTAACATTCAAAGACAAAACTGATTCTGTGCCCTTTGCTAAATTTTAGATAAAAGTTTTGATCCTCTCTGCTAACAAACTATTCATTGCACAGTGTGCAGAGTGTTTTTCATTTGTGGTCAGTTTTTCTAAAGGTTCCTTTTGACATTTTTTTTGACATCTGAATACTGTGACAGTATTGAGGATTGATTTGTGGTTCACGATTCGGGGCCGTGCTGTACTGACCTTGCGGTTACATAATGACATGTTTCGGAGGACAATGGCGCCAGCCAGCTGAGTAGACCCCCACCACACTTTTCAGGAACATTATTGTTTGGTCAGAGGAACACTGTGGTCAGAATAATACCATTGGAAACAGTCTGAAGTGCATTCCTGTGATTTGTCTTACAGAAGTTGAGTGCACCCAGTTGCAATATTAGAAAGTGCAGACAGTGTATAATTATTTCAAATATTTCTTCTCCGGGACGTGATCGAGGGGCAGCTGAAGTGGTCCTGATGCAGCCAGACAGAGATTTACATTTCATTAAGTGGATATTCTTCACCTCAGCGACCCAGAGAATGTTGAGTGGTGTGACACATGGAAGACTCCGGTTTCAAACCCAGGTCAACTCCATTGACCTGTTTAAACTCCCCTGCCCCCATATCACGGGAGATAAACATAGTTAAAAGATATTTGAACGTGGAAGATGAGATTGCGGTTGACATTTCTACCGGCAAGGGTGAGGCTTGTGGTAGACGATGATTTCACAGGCAGCGTTTCACCCTGAGAGGATGTGTGTGCTGCAGTTGACTGGATATCAGTGTTCATCGACTGTTTAATAGAAACCTCATCCGTGACTATAGAGCGAAGCTAAGGTTCTACAGTTTGTCTTTTTCATGGTATTTGCAACATTCCCCAGCAAGTTTTACAAGGACCTGGATGACTGAGAACGTCCACAGAGGTTTTTCCTTTTCTAAGCATTGGCAGCATTAGGCAGTTCCTCTGATGGTCTTATTCACCCATGTGCTGCAACCCACTGTACCTGCTGCACAGTTGGGATACTGTAATCACACTGTTACATGTTTCATGTTGTACATTTTTAACTGGGTGGTATTAAGCTAAAGTAGCTGCCTGTGTCATTTAATTTGGGATTGTTGATTGTTGAGGAGGCAACAAGTCGGAGCAAAGATAAGAAAATCAGGCTTAAACTGAGGACACAGTCCACAACTTTCACAGTCATTGCCAATTTTGAAAAGACAGATTCCCTTTGTCGTCCTCTTCCTCTTTCGCTAATCGTCGCTTTGATGTTCATGCTACTTCCAGTCCTGTCTCTATTACATTAGCTGTTGGTAACAGTCACAAGACCTGACTGTGTCCCATTTCTGGCTTTGGATCTGTTCCCCTCACACTCTTGCCAATTCATTGCCAACCGGCCGTACAAACTGGTGATGACTCTCTGCCCATCTGTGAATCATCTGTAAAATCGGTCAAAAAACCATATCAGACATCTGCGCTCCTTGAGTTTTAAGGAAGGAAGAGGAAACTGGCAATGCAGGAGTGATGAAAAATAAAAATGAAATAGATAATTAAATTGTATTATTTTGAAAACAAACAGAAAATATAGATAAAACTGAATAAACAATTAAATCAGGCTTGTCTATAAAAGAATGATACATTTTTAGGATTTGAGCTTTTGTTTTTAAATAGCAACACTCTTTGCTGCCCTCAGTTAAGTAAAATATTTGTGTACCATGTTGGCAATCTTAAATATATGTTTTATTACTATCATGTAGCTAAATGATTCATGATTGAGAAAGTGGACGTGATTCACAATGCTTCATTCACGTATGTGATATCCAGAGGATATCTAGGAGAGACGTGTCAATGTCTTTAAAAGTGTAGTTTGGTTGTAAACCTGACATGGTTACGTGCTCTCTAAGCTGTAGACTACAACCAAACAACACAGTATCAGATTCACTTTGAATCAAAGAACAAACATTAACTTGGCCTGAGCCTGAGGCTGACTTATGTTCCAACACTCACCTACGGTCACAAACTTTGGGTGATTTTCTAAACGGGGTGGGTGGTCTGCTCCCTCGTGCTGCAACAAATCTTCAGAAATTTGAGTAGAACCATGTTTTCTGTGATTCACTGTGGCCTCTTTAGGTACAGAGTAGTATTAAGTGACAGGATGAGAGGGGCTCAGTTCAAAGCTTCAGCAACGGCTCTATCACCAGAATCTTTAACTTGAAAAATAAGGACAGCAGCTTGATGGATAAATCGAATGGACCAGTTCTTGGAAATTGACTTCCTGCACAAGAAAAGTCCAGAAATCAATAGCTACTGTACTAATGCAATAAACCAGCTTCTCCTGGAAGCATCAGTTACCAATGCAGTAATTTGTACTCAGCACTGCTATTGTTTCTCCATCTTTATCATGGTGGTTGAGGTTCACAGGGTCCATTTATGCAACAGGTGCTCCTTGTCACTCAACAGGTACACACACCTTCACACTAAGTGCTACATGCACCCTATCCCCCAAACACAGGTGTAAACCCTTCTTTTACAAAGCCTAAAGTGTAAACAGGCCGGTCTTATAACCAGATGGGCAACATAAAAGGGAGTTTTTAGGGTTTGGAGGCTGCTTTGGTGCTCACTCAGTGGCCTATTGACACAGCTGCAGGCCCCACCTTCTGCCCATATCGCCAAAAGAAAAGACGCTCACATGGACACACTGGGTTCTGAAGGTTAAAAGAAAATCCAAACATGCAGAAGACGTTCTGAGGAATCCGGACAAAAACTCAACAAGCTTTTATAAGCCCCTGAGGATTGAGAGCTTCTGTAAGCAGATAATTGGAACTCACTGTGTACACATACCTGCCCGTATGAATGCTTACATACTGTATAATGAATGTGTGGATTAGATGTGTGTGCGAGTGCTGTGGTCACTGTTATTCTGCAGCTGTTGCAGGGAATGCTCTGTTGTCGCAAAAAAAAAAAGAGAGAAAGAAAAGAAAAAAGAAGCACAAAGAGAAACGCACCAGTGGACCTTTTAATAGAAAAGATGCGTACTGGATTCTTTGGCATTTACAAGGGATGGGTCATTATCACATAATTACACCCTGTTCAACATCTGACCTATCATTTTGTTGAAATGCAGAAACAAGCCATTCTGCAACAGCTTGTTTTTCTGTGATGGCAACCGATTTCAAGTAGTGGGAGGAGAAAACAAAATCATGTACACATCAGTCAGGGTGTAATTTGAAGGACATAAGCGGTCGAGTACATCTCATCTGCGCTCAAAAGCCACTGATTTATTTTTTTTCAAATGCAACAAAACATCTGTGGGGGTGCAGCGAATGATTGCAGTGAGAGACGACGGACACGCAGCAATTGAAAAAAAAAAAAAACAAATGCATTTTTTCTTCTCTCTGTGAGCATTTCTTCTGCCAAGAAGATGGATCTTTTGGGAACGCTTCAGCAAAGGTAGCAAACACGTCAGTTAATGGCCGTGTAATTCTACCAGATGAGCTCCTCCTTCAAATTCTATACTTCTCGTCATTTTTCATTTACATACTGTACGTACGCCTGGTTAAAGACATGTTGGACTGGACAGTAAAAATCTGAGTGTTTTAGCAACTCAAGCTCTCAGACCTGGGCGTCAATATTTGTTTCCCTTCCTTGTGGTCAGTGCTGTGACGCACGTTGTGTTTGTGCTGCAGCCTCCTGGTAATGAACTCATAGAGTCAGTGCAGTATTTAACCCCAACCTCATCCCTCCAGCCTTCACCACATTGTTCAGTCCCTCATGTGGTGCAGGTGCCGTGGTCAAGCTTGTCTGGTTGTTTTTTTTGTTTTTTTTGGGGTTTTTTTTTGACTAACAGCAGGTCTGTTATCGGGCCCGGTGCCTCAGTTCCTGACACAACACCAGCTCTCCACCACGCAACCTGAACACAATGTGATCTGTGTTCAAACAAACTCAGGTTTTTCCTCCTGATCTTGTGTTTGTACTGTATTTGGTTCAAGTGTCTGTAGCTGAGCTGATGATTTATGTATGTGGCATATGTGACATAAACTTGTCCAAAAAAATAACAAAAAAGAAGAAGAAGAAGAGGCCAAAGTCAAACATTATTCCACTGCTAAGTATCCATATCTGGAATGACTACAGTCCCATTTTCTCTACATTTGATATTAATTTCATGCATGACTGGCCATCCGTGTGTGGGTACTTTCCATATATACATGCCTTGTGACGCTTTTTAGCGTCATGTGATGATTTGTAACGATTCATTCTACATTCATATCTTAATCTTGCCCTCTGAGGGAGTTTAGCATGTTTTAAAGCTCCTGGCTTCGGCAGATTTGAGAGAAGGCTTAACAGTTCTCTGCCCCCTCCAGCGGAGCCTACGGAGCTGCTCCTGCTGCACCCCATCTCGAGCCAGGTTTCAGCGAGTTCCCCTTGGGTCACGAACCTCAGACATCGGGAGTCATGGAAAATCTGGTGACTTTCTAATAATGTTTTTAAGACCTGATGCTAGAGGACCAGGTGCTTGAGCTTTTATAGGTGGGTTTTGGTATTATGCTGAGGATGAATGCACGTGTGTTTACCTGCACGACGCGCCATGTACACCTGCTGAAACGAGTGTGTGTTTGCTTACGTAGGTGCTGATTCCGTGCATTCATGTTTTTCTTGTGTTAAATGTTGATGGTGTGCTGCTGGTGTTGAAAGGTGTCAACAGAAATCTAAATCCTGTAAAAATATGTTTGTGGTTGAAATTCTATACAAACCGCAATCGAAGCATGAAAAACTAAATGTTCTAACAGAAGAAAGTGGCGTTTTAGCCAAGTTACTATGATCCCGTTTGTTGTTGTTAGGGTTAGCGTTGTTGTTTCAGCACTATGTAGGAGTTGCAGAGATTCAGAGCAAACTATTATTTGCCCTCTTCTCGTGTTAAGTAATGACAGTAAATATGTAGTCCAATATCAACCATAGGACTTCCATTTTCACTTATTTTTTTCAGGCTAAGGCCACTGAAATTGGTTGTGATTTGGGAACGATAACAATGAAATAACCACATAATAAAAGGCTGAAGATGCTGTGTTATTGGTAGGTTAGGGTTAGGTAGGTTAAGGTTAGGTCTGCAGTGGTACAAGGTTCAACAGAAGAAATATTAAAGATGTCTTAAGAGAGATGGACAAATAATACGAGCAACTCTGGTTGCATCATGAGTGAAAAAAACAACAACAATCTGTTATTTGTAGCGTTAAATGCCCAAATTGCCTGGTTAAGATCTTACATTTACCAAATAAACTAGCCTCTTTATTCTTTGTTACTTTGTGTATTCGTGTGTCGTATTAGGTCTTGTGGATGTTAACATATCTTTCATGCTTTGGCCCGAGTTTGTTGGTCAGTCTGGTGCCGGTGTTTGCTGCTGGCAGGTACTAGTGAGTTGTGAAACGGAAATAGACCAAACAAAAATGGGCCAAAGGTGCTGCAGAATTGATGACAATTCTCTTCGTTTCATTTCATCTTTTTTTCCACGTGAAACGATGAATGATGAGTGTCATTACATGACGCTTTAATTTCCTATGTGTAATTACTTTGTTCATTAATTTAATTGGGTATAATCAAGAAATAGTGTCTCCATTTCCTGTAATCACTGTGTGGCACTTCTCATGTACTGCCACTGGGTGGTGCCACATTTAGGAATTACAAATTACAAACAGGGTCTTTAATTTGCTTTATGGCATTTAACGTTCTGGAATCTGAAGGATCTACGCATTTCATACATTTTTATGAATACTGAATACATATTTGTTTAGCAACACATGCCTGTAGTCTACTTATTTGGGGATTAAACAATACCATATGTGCTCACAATGCAGAGAACACCAAAAGAATTCATGACAGGACCAGAGAAAAGAAGATTTTCACAATTACTTTGATTTTAACAAAAGTAAATTAAACTTTCATGTGCCATTTTTTTTTATCTTTGTACATCGGGGATGCACAAGGTCAGTCTACAACATGGTCACCATCTATGTAAATTAACAATGATTTATACTATGGTCTATTAAAGTGTTACCGAATTACTTAAGGGAGTTTATTACATGTGATTTCTTTTCTCTTTTTTTCAATTACTGCAGCCGTATAAACAGTTTTATAAGGAAGAATGACCTTGAGCTGAGTTGCTGTTTGTGTGTGTATGTGTCTGAGAGAGAGAGGGAGAGAGAGAGAGAGAGAGAGTCCTAGAAATTAATCAGATCCTGTGTTAATCTCTGGGAGTCATGCACATGGAAGCAAGTGGTGCACAGAGAAAGTCATATCAGTGTCTCACACAGAGAGATGTAAAGATAAACAACACATAAAAAGAAAAATGTCCTTTGAACAACTGGTGATCATCAGGATGCGGCTGCCTCCTCATCTCCTAGGACACTTCTTTATTTGTCAGCAGGGGCTAAAATGGTAATCCCACAGCTGTTCCATCAGGCCAAAAGGTGTCAGATACAAGCAGCGTCTTCAACCAGGGAACACAAACGTCAGAGGAGCTGTAGTGTGAATTCCTGGTACCCATGACGAAGCTCATCAATAGATTTACTGAAACACTACTAACACACTGCACTACAATATAAAAGAAGTAAATGCAAGTGTGCTTGTTTGTTTTTTCGGTGTGACTGTTGGACAGAAAAACGCCCTCCATGCCATTCAAGCAGACTTCTGGTCTGCTGAGGACACATTCATCACAGGTTATAATTAAATGTCTCCATCTCTTCGCCTGACAGACCGGAGGGAAGTTGAAGGAAGGTGCCGTCGGTCGGCCGCTCAATCAAGCTGTCCATGTCCTGGTCCCAGAATCAGGATGGGTTTACATGTATACATTCCCCATAGATGAGTCATGATTTGCCGCTATAAGACCACAAACACACCATATGATTGATGTTATGGCCATGTGTCGACTGTATACGTCACATGTATTTGTACATTTCCTCATTAATATATTACAGTACATTATATATAGTTCTTATACCGCATGTTTTACATGTACAGATATACTGTACATATATTTGCATTCACTGAAGGGGATTCCAAGTCAATCAAGAGTAAAACACTTTCAGTTCCCTGCCATCAGGTATTTTTGGTTTTACTTCATCTTTTAATCATTATTTCACTGAAATACTGTATGATGTGGTCACGACAAGGTTGGAGGACAATTCTGTTTAAACATGCAACTTTGGCAACTGTGACGTGAAAACGTTAAGCCTCCAGTGTACGTGCACAAAAAAAGTAAAATATTTATATTTCGTTTCAGTGCAGCATACGAGCATTCACTATAAAATGCATTTTGTAAAATGCTGAATAAAAGTAAAAAAAATAGATGAAAAATGAATGCATCATGCTATTTAAATGGATTTTTCATTCATCCCAGGCATTATTCATTCAAAAGATCCACAACTAATTATGAATAAGTGACAGAACATACCATTTTCATTCTGTTTTAAATGTAATACTTGGATGGATGATACACAGGGGAGCACAGAGAAGGTGTGTGTTGAATGATGATGTCCTGTTTAAAGTAAAGCTCACAATCCTATGTCTTTACATTCTCACATGTCCTCATAATTAGAAGGTTTAGTCCAGAACCATCTTTCCAGGAAAGAAAGCAGAAAAGAGACATAAATACCTAGACAGTGAATCTGCTCTTACACATTTGTCTTTCAATTATTTTAGTAGGATAATGCATCTATGTGCTTACAATGAACATAAACATGTGAACGAACAATGGAAAAATCTCTCTTTTGCTCTGGTAAGATTATTTGGAACCACAGTCTATCTCTTTTAGTTTAAAGGCTGCAGCTATTCTTCCTAAGGTCAACTCAGCACATACAGTGCAGTAAATAAAACTATACTTGTATAGCAAGTAAAACCGAATAAAAACACACATACGTGTATGTTTTAAAATATTGGGGTATTTCCCAGTCTAATTTGGCCCCATCATGTAATAAATGGCCTATGCTGCAGCCGGCCACCAGGGGGCGATGAGGATCTTCACCTAATGGTAATTGCTATGGCCTCGATCACGCTTACAGGGCTCTAGTGCTGATCATGGCTAACCATGTCATGCGTCCAATCTTGATCGCCTGGGCATAAAAACCTGCAGGATAAGGTTTGGGTGAAAACGGATGATTTCAATGACACCACACCGAGCTCTGAAAGAGCCTAATGTCTTTGGACATAACACTTCTTTTTCCTTGTTTGTAGAAGGCCGATTCATGGTCAAAAACAACACAAGTATGAAATCACATAAATATGTCCACTTTCATTCTAGTAAACTTGTATTAATGAGGAAAGTAAGTGTCAGTAGAAGCAGCGTATTTATTTATTTACTTTGTTGTCTTGCATACTGCATTTAATATCATATTTATGATATGATGCCATTTGCTTCCATCTCCTTCAATGTCCACGATGTATTAAGAGAAAGGAAGCGTGTGAGAGAAATAACTTCTAGAGACGGTGTGAATATATTATTATTGTTTTTTTGCTGACCCCAGTCTCTTTCAGGAAAACCTTGCAATTTAAGAAAAATGACACAACTACAGCAGAGACCGTGGATGGGTCCATTTCTTGCGGGATAGTGAAATAAGTGTCGGTTTGGGGATAAAAACAGACAGTAAAAAAGGATATATTGTTGTTCTCACTGCCTGTAAACGTTTTCTCACAAATTAACGTGATTTCAGTTTGTTTGTGTACAGTTTCTTACGACCATGTTAGCTTAAATCCACCGCGAACGTTTGACGCCCCCCCTCCGGCTCGCACTTGGTACGTCCCACAGCTCATCTTGCTAACTCCAGCGCCCGTAACTGGATCACAACATGTTGGAGAGCGTGGCGGAGCTGTTCCCCTCCTAGTTAACTTTTTAATCCCGGTTTTGTTGCGTTATCACACACAAGAGACGGAGGCGGAGGAGGTCGGGAGAGAAAAGGGGGCTATAAAGTCAGTCATGGTATGAGGTTAGCGTGAATGCCGGAGCGTCCTTTTTTTTGGGTAACAGCAGCCCGTTGATATTTAACAGTGAAGAGAAAGGGGAGAAGCGACAGGGAAACCCGGAGAAGAGGGAGAGAAAAGCGGGGTCCAAGATGCAGCTGACCGCGGTGCTGTGGGGAGCACTGATAACTTTACTGCTCAGCCACAGTTCAGGTAAGGAAACGTTGAAAAAACCGCCGTAAAGTGGATGTGAGGGTTTTTTTTTTGGAGGAGGTGAGGTGTTTTTGCACCGTGTTCTGGCGTAGTGTGTTTACAGTTTGTTTAACACCAGGCTTTTAGTGACTGTTGAATCTGACCATGCGCCGCGGCTTTGCGCCATATTTCATTGATTTTAACAAGTGAAATGTTGATTTAAACTTTTTCCCCTCATGAACTCACTAAGTGTACCTGCAGTATCGCGGTATGTGCTGCTGCCGGTGGTAACAGCTGTGTGCAGAGGAGTGATTGCATGGTATTGTGGAAGCTTTGCAATAGTTTTTTTGGTATGAAATGCAGGTTAGGCTCTAATTTTTTATATTTCTTTTTACATTCTCACATGGAAGAGGATCGAGGATGGCGGTAACGTGCAGACAGAACATTTTGTGCAGTTGCTCTAAACACATCTTATTTCACTGACTTCAAACTTACCTGAGTTGTTTGCAAGTAACGTCACTTTTTGGGCTGCATGACAATTATGCTGTGCCCTCCTCTGATTACAGGTGAACTGGGTTGTTTGTTACATCCTGACCCC
>CAAKHB010004101.1:36476-49910 GCA_901007665.1 Aeoliscus strigatus
CCCCCCCCCCCCCCCTGCACACACACACACACACACACACACACACAAACACACTTTGCAGCTCTTAGAATAGGTCTGCGTGATTTCCACCTCCCCCTTCCTATGTTTTCTCTAACACCTTGTATTTACAACATGTTAGAACAGCCGCTGGAATGCCAGGACCCTGCTTAAGCTATTTCTTCAACACACACACACACAGGCACACAAGAGGCTTACTATCATGCGTTTACACACAGACCCGCACACTCGGATGTCCTGTCCTCTGACATGACATGACATGAATTGATTTGCCCACCAGGATAGCAAAATTACGTCTGTAATTGGCAGGTTGTGTCTCAAACGGAGGTTGGGATAATTGTGACGGCTCCTAAATGTCACCAGGAGACTTCCTCTGAAATGTCACACAGATAAGAGTCAATATCCAATAGAAAGAAAGCCCCGCTGGATGAGCCACATCCTAATTATAGTTGTGTTTATTTTTTTTTTGTTCCAGCTGTCTGCTTGTTATCAGTGTTTCCCCTACCTCTATTCTTTATCTGGGGTCATGCTCTTTTGATTATGGACTTGAGTCATGAAGGAATGAAGTCTGTTTGACCTCTATCATGTCCGGAAACAAGTCGTCTGTAGAATATGAGAGTCAGCTTCTGTAATTGGCATGTTTCATTATGCTTCTGAAAGGCCAGTGGCTTGTTCAGGCAGAATCTTCTGGTAGATGGTGTTTTGTGCCAGGGATTTCAAATATACCATTTCCCTCCCCTCAGAGTTATGTTTTTGTTCAGGAGAGAACCCTCTGAAATAGCGTTAAAGCCCTCTGACAGGCATAATACCATTATTTTATGGCTGATAGCAGTTCAAGAGAAATGTACCCCTTGTAGCCACCCCGTTCCCACTACTGTGTCTCTCCTGGACCTCCCTCCTTTGAGTTACCAAGTATTTACTGGACTCGCAGGTCACATCAGAACGTCTGCTGCTGTTCCACGCACCGCTCCGCTGCACATTACATATCCAGTCCCAGTTTAGTTTATTGTAAAGTAGAAGTGACTGGATGTAAATGCATTATCCTACAGGGGTGAGATGAAATGCATGATCCCTCTTCTGCAAAACTGAACACGGACTAAACTGAGACAGTGGTGCTCGACAAATCTGACAGCTGGGCATCTGTCCAAAACCTCTTTGCTTGAGTGGAATCGGGCTGTTTTATCCGCTACAGACAAACAAAGAAGAAAAGGAAAAGGGGTGATGACAGTAAAATGCTAAGAAAAGATGTGGGCTCCTACAAACGTCTGTTTCAATTTTCCCGATGCTAAGGATATATCCTCCAGTTAGCTTGTTTGGTCCAACCAACATATCAAAACCCAACAGTATTGAATTCATGACAATGAAATAGAAATGCCGGCAGCAGAAGGTGCAATTTTTCCTTGACAAATGGTTTTAGGTTTTCACAGAGACAGCTCACCTCACCTGAAATACTGACTGCTTTTGCTTAAGTCAAACACGGTAACCTTCAAGGAAAAATAGCTCAACGGTAGTAAATTTACCAGAAGAGCCAAAACCAAGAACAGAAAGGTAGCACTGAGTAGCTTCAGAGATTTGCAGCTGCACTGAGTTTTTGATCATGTCAAAGAGTTTGTAATTGTTCCTTAGTTGTGATTAATTCAGTTGAAGGCCTCATAAGGCTGCTTGCCAACAGCTGAATGTCTTTTGTTCAAAAGAAAAAAGAAAAAAAGGACTCTGTTGGAAATACATGGCCATATTATTAGTAGGTTATTCATATCTGAGTCAGTTCTGAAATAAGAGTTGCATAGTGGCGATATTTCAAACTGTATAGTTAGAGTGGGAGGAGAGAGGAGGAGGGCCTTTCTTGTCTGGATCAACTGAAAAAGAAAAAATATATATATTTGTTTTTTTGTGAACATTAGAGCTACAAAAAAGGCTCTTGACCTTGACTAAAATTGCCTGTCGGGTCTTTATTCTGCGATTAAAATACTCTCATTGCTTAATCAGCACTTGTTATAGAAGGAAATTGCAGACTGTCACTTTCAACTGGACGACAGAGAAAGGTGCTACCCTGCACTGTGGCTGAGATCACGGCCGACCTCTGTGCCCTCCTCTGCTGAATCCCCTCATCAGATTGATTAGTCCCTTGACATTGCTCTCCTCATTTTGGACAAAAGCACAGTCTAATACTCTCTCGTGGCCTTTTCAACAATCCTGCAGACATGGTTTTGTGTACCCACCAAGCATTAAAATGTAAATTTATGACATTGTCTTGCAAATTAGCTCCAACACTAAAATTAAGTGTCCCCAGAGTGATTGTGTTGGTATTGATGATGTATATTCATGTATAACAGGCTACAGATATAGTTTTTAGTACAGATGTGAGTACTTTCCTCAACAGAATCCTTTGTCCTTTGGCAGGGTTTGATTGTACATTCACCATCCACTCTCGTGACTCTCTAGTCAGAAATGAACTTCCTCGGGGGGGCCGGAGGAGCATTAGGAGGAGGGCAAATGTTCCATTAATGGATTTCAGACTGATTTCTGTTGTTTGCATAAATGTGTGAGTGTGTGTGCCCTCCGCTGGTTGAGCGGTTAGGTTGGTGTCGGCGACGCTTGTGCTTTCACCGGGGGTAGGCTGAGTGGGCCATCTGATACCCCCACTGTGCTTTGTGTGTCTTTTCTGAAGGGATGGAATTGCACCTCCAAGGTAGCAGTGGAGGTAAGCTGTGATTACTTGAATTCCAGCCCCCCTCCAATAGTCACATATGGATAAATGTCACGTCACCCACCCCCACCCCTCGACATTCCTCTCCTCATGTTCCTCCACCTTTCTATAAATCACCTGACACTCTCCCCGCATGGTCGGCCTCCACTGTGGGAGACCCCCTGAGCTTAACTTTTTGGGATCGTTTCTAATTTCAGAACACGATGCCACAGCCCTGGGGCCAATTTCAATTATGTTCACCGTGGTAATATATGTCACCGATGTCAGCTTGAGCAACCCGACGAGAAAACAGTCAATAGAAAGAGTCAGTGGTTCGAGACCCTTCCTGCTCTGTCATTTAAATGGATAAAAACAGGAAATGGAATTTATCTTGGTAAACTCCCGTGACTGACTAGCTCTATCTTGTCCAAGTTCAGCAGCCACTAAACCATAGTAAATGACTCATTTAGCTTGCTGTGCTAAATGATGGGTCTGCAGGGGTTGGACATTTGATCGCTGTGACTAATTTCTTCTGACCATTGAACAATGATGTGTGACAGTAAATAAGAGAAAGCGCCGCATAAGTCAGATGTATTTACGTGAGACAATTCATTAGCATTTGACTTACGAAAGATGTTTGCAGTTTTTTTCCCTTACATTTTTACATGCTTCGAACAAAATCTGAGGGTTTCTAAAATTCACAGCTGAAAAATATGACCGAAAAATTGTCATCAGTTCTGTGTATCTCAGAAGCAGCATCAGACACAAGAACCATCCTGACAGTCACAGTGCAACAAGTGCACTCATGTTATTGTTACTGTTATTTTCTTTTAAAATATCCTGAAAGCAAACGCTACCTGAAGTTTTGGTATGGAAAGGGACATGTGTCGTTTTCAGGCCATGCGGCCACTTTGAGTTCCTTTGGGGTTGCAGATTTTTGGAGGCTGTAATAAACTCTGGTTCTCTGTCTCAGCGGGGGGCTGCTGTAGAGGACAGAAAGATAAGCAGTGCTGGAGACTCGCGGTCTGAACACAGCCAGGGGAGGGAGGCAGGGACACAAAGACATTTTGAAGGTCACACACTTTCTACAGATCCATGGTAACTTCATTTTTCAGTGACATTGCCTCTGTCATGCGTTGACTATGGGGAAACACATCTTTTGGGGTGCTGGTGAAATTCCTGACGATGTGGAGAAAACTGTGATTATCACGTCTGTGGCAGATGGGAGCATCACCAGACCCCTTGCCATGCTGAAAGTGGTGTCAGTCATGCATTATGAATGGGCCACTTACTGTTGTGTATTGTCTCAATTGCAGAGACATCATGGTAGCCTCTTTGTTGACAAGACATTTGTCCGATGCCAGTGTCTCTTGTCTTGGGGAATTAGTCCGGGAATTAGTCATATTTGTAGTGTGTCTAATGGTTTAAATTACATAGTGGGCCACACACATCATTCTGATGACTGCTCTCCCACTGGTTAAAAGGAACTATCAATGGACATTTGCAGTTCTATTTTTTTATTATTATTATTTTTATTGAGATCTTCCAGAGAAGCAAAATGTTTTCCTCAGAATGCACTACTGCATATGAAAGCACATCATGGAATCCCAGCAGCGTCCAACCATGTGCTCAAAGACAACAGTGTTATCTTTGATGTATAAGTTTATATAAGTTACTTCTCTCCACTACAGATTTAATTATGTTGATAAAATGTGTAAAATTCCCACAGCACTGAGCCACTTGTTCCAAGAACATGGCATTGTCATTTATTCCCTGTAAAAAAATCAGTATCAGAGAATCAGATTATTTTATCAACATTTTACACAAGCAGGGTGATGGAGTTGGGCAACAACAATTATTTGAGGTAATCGATTTCGTCGACAGCCATAATTCCATTCCATTGCAGAACTACGGCGATGAACAAAGACCTTCAACACCGACGCCTCCCGGAGCCGCAGGATCTTCAAATAAGGTTGACACCTCGTGAATATTTTTAAATTTCATGCTAATTTGTTAATTAGCCATCAGCCTATGATGCACGTTTACAAGTCGGAACATCATGAAAGCTTTCTTCACGAATGCTGCAACAAGGTAACTTTCACAGGTGTGAAGAAACAGGTGCTTAAAAATAAAGAAGATAATCGTGACTATTTAAAAAAAAATAGTTGATCGATTAGTCTACAACGAACTTAATCAGTAGTTGCAGCCCTACCCTAGAGGTAGAAAGATACCAAAAAAAGTATCATACAAATGAGATAAGTACGGGATTTAGAATGGAGAATGCGCAAAGTGTCCTCCTGTTGTTCAGCAACCAGCAGTTTGAGTGTCTCAGCAAGTCTTTTATATAATGGGCTGAGTTGACAACGAAGCAAAAAGAACAAAGGGCCACAGATGGGGTAGAGCAATCCACAGTCAAGACACTCTTGGTGGAATGTATGCAGTAAAAGTTAAAGCTATAGGCATATTTTGCTGCAAGAACATACTGTGTACATGATATCTTCAAGCACAGATAGCTTTGTACTCCTGCCTCCATGTGGTCAGCAGACAAAAACAGATGGGGTTAGAGATCAGGGTATAAATAACTGCATAGTCTGAGACAGCACAGCTTCTTCACTAACTGGACGTGGCCTCATTCACTTACTTTCAAGTGCACTGCAAGGCAGCTCACCGCCGCTGACTATTGGGAATTGAGATAGGCTTTTGAAAAGTCACAAAATTCCAAATCTTTGCAAAAAAAAAAAGAAAAATAGAGCCACCGTAAAATTGTCCTTCTCCTGAAATATGATAAACTTACATCCTCTGCTGATGCGTGCTCTGAACAAATTTGCTCAATTGTCAAGCTTGAACGTTCTGAAGAAATGACATGTCAAGCATATTTTAGGATGATTGTTTTTTGGCCATGACATTGTCACCATAGGAATGCATAGTAAATTGATTTAAGTCCCCACTGCAAACTTCCAAACCCTGAAGAGGTGAGTTTTCAAAAACACAGAGATCAGAACAACGTAACAGTGTTATTTTGTCCAGCTTCTTCTTGGTTTTATGGCTCATAGCTGGCTGTTTCCTGACCATATCGTTTCTCTGATCATATCGCTACTTCTCCTCTGCACTGCGAAGTCATTTATGCAGCTAATGGTCACCACTTTTGACTATCCTTATTAACTTACTCTGTTTAGATGAGGGCCAACAGCTGTCTCATAGATCTCCAAAAGATGTCTGAATTAATAATACTCATCATTGATATGATTTGAATGAGACCCCCCACATGTATAACGGTACTTAGTATTGTACTAACTGAATACACCAACCTCCATTGTTGTGAGAAATACTAATGCATTCTGGGAGTTCATATTGTCTATACGTATATACCTCTCTTTAAATTGTTGACCAGATCAATTTTTGGCAATGGACATTTTCTATTTTTACTTTGTGAGACTCTGTAACCTTGAGTGGGTCTCCACTGGATATGACTGGATCCCACAAGTTATAGTTATATAAGTAAAGTAAACTACAAAATTAACTAATAAACTAGCTTCATTGTTTTTTCACAAACTGAGTAAAAGATAGCTGACAGCTGATAGAGAGCTAGCACTTTCAGTTTATTTCAACAGTCTGAGCTTTCAGCGTTCTTATTTAATGTTTAACTGTTTTTTTAAAACTTATCAGCAGTGCTATTTTCTATAGCACTAGAAAGTTATATAGAATAGAGCTTTGCTTTTAACTGAATTTCTCCAATTGCTAGCAATCCGGTTAGCTGCTGTCGACTTTCTACAAAACTCACACTTGTGCATATGTGCCAGCAGAAGATTGTGTATCAGTTAGCTTTGTAGAAAAAGCAGCTGAGCAGACTTGGGAGAGTTTTTATCACAGCATTAACAAGTGGTGTATTAGTGTTGACTTACTGTACTGTACTGCAGGGAAGCACCTGTTCAGTATCTGATGTCCCTCTAGCTGTTGAAACCAGGAGGAGGGAGTCAATTACAAATGCATCCCATGATTGCCAGCATAGCACTGTGCATCATTGCTGCTGGAGTTTACAGTATCTAATGTATGTTTGGTCATAGAGACACAGATGGAATAGAGGAGAAGATGTTGTTTTTATGTGGTTGCAGCAATGTAGTCAATGAGAATGTTGAGGGGAGACAAGAATGGATGTATTGAAATCAATATGAGAAAAGTTACACACACCCACACACACACACACACACACGAGGGGTAGCAAAGACTGTCCCTTCAGCCTTTCACAAGCTCAGCATATTTGCCCGTCTCAGGTGACATTTCTCACTTTTGTCTTCTTGAAACTGACTCACAGTGATGTCACCTGAATGTGTGTGAGCCGAAACCTGACACAAAGACAATACACAACAGCAAGCTGTTTATGTACACAAAGTACTGTACCAGTGTAACACTTTTTTCCTGCATCTTGCTTCTCTACCATACGTTTACACCCTATTCACTTCTCCTTCACCATTTTCTTCCACTGGAATCTTATACTTGGCCAGGCCTTTAGCAAGGAAAATTGAGGTGCTAGTGGTGGAGGTGGTGAGGGACTTTATTAAACAAACAGTGAACAGCTTTGGAGGCCCCGTTGAGGCCTGGATCTGGAATGGGGACACAACTGAAAGCGCAGCACTCCCTAATGAACTCGAGTGGCCCATAGAAGCGGGGTCTTTTCACAGAAGCTAAGGAGGACAAAGTGTCAAAACAAGCCCAGCCCCTCGTCGTTCACAGGGGCTAAACGCCGCCTTTTGACTGTTAGGAGTGTGGGCATCTGAAAGGTAGCCCATGACGAGAAAGGAGGAGCAGGTTGAATGTACTTGTTAAAACAACGGCCTCTTAAATCAAGCACTCCTTCTTGCCTCTCTTCTCTTTAGCTCTTCTGCTTCTGCCTCCCTAACCCCCTCCTTGTATTGCCCAGGCTTCCAATTAGACCTACTCTCGCACAAGCAGTTGAAAGCCCAATATATCGCGAGGGCCTCAAAGGAGGAGGCTTTGGAGTGGGGTCCCTGTAGAAGTGTTGCCTCTATGAAAGGCCTTAGTATTCAGAGGACAGACTTGTTTGGGCTCCTCAAAGCACTGAATGAGCACTGGGGACTTGCGTACCAACATGTCCTCAGCCTTTGCTGGTTCGACTTTCCCTTGTCCCTCTTTTCCTCTTCATCCTCCCCTCAGCCAAAACTCCTCGGTCTGTTTGTGACCCCCTCCATTGCTCCTCTATGCTTGGCTGGTTGCGGGGGCTGGGGCAGGAACAGTGTATGACCAGGGCCAGGGCCTGCGTTCTTGCTGCCTCCCTCCCCTTAGTTATTTAGCCATGGATGAAAAGCGGAGACAAATATGTCTGTGGTTCAAAGTCCATCCCGGCAATTACAGAGACTGATTAAAGAGTTGGCCTACACTGGCTTTCTATGTATAATACTACAACTCCCACTCAGTGTTTCATAACAGTAACTTCAGAATAGAATTCAGCTCAGTAGTGGTTTGATAAGGACCATGAGCTGGCTAACCAATAGCCAATTGATGTCTATTGGTGCTAGTGTCATAACTGTTTGGATTTATTCTCTAATTCTAGCCATTGGTATGGCTTGAATTTTGAATTGACACATACAACAAAGAAGTCATAACTCAATAGGACCGTTAGGACTGACATTGGTGAACAATAACATCAGTTGGAGATTGATTTTTACGACACCAACACATCAAAACCTCTAAATGGACTGGCATTTCATGTTCAATGTTATGAAGACACAAAGACAGCACAAAGGAGCGTGCAGTGTTGCTGTGCTTTTTGCAGGAACTTCAACAATGCGGTTGTCATTAAAAATATCTTTACAGTATGTCAGAGCCAAACTGCATTCGTTTTGACCTATTTAATGCTCGAAGATAAATTAATTTGTGACAGAGTGGTCACTAGTTTAATTAGCTTTTAAGGATTTTTTTGAAGCCTCAGCCTGGACAGAATACTGTCTTACTCCAAATGTCATCATGTTGCCTTTTTCTGCAAGACTGTCCTATCTCGTCGTGCAGCTGCTTCAGGTTTGGAAGCACTGCAGCTCTGTGTTACAAACGAAGAATATATTGTTTGTTGTTTATCTGTGAGTTTGTGCTGAGATTACACCCACATGAACAAATAATCATTATTTCATGGCTGGAATTACCAGACTTTCAAATAGTAATGTGAGGTAAGAAACGGGGAGGATTTCTTCATTTTCACAGATAACTTGATGGTGCACAATGTAATAGATTTTGCTTTAATCCAAGTTGGGTTTTTGCCATTTGGATTAGACACTAAAAAATGTTGCGTGTATGGTGTTTTGTTGGAAAATCCAGCCCAGAAATCTAATCATGAAAATAATTTGCAAAACAAAGAATACATAACCTCCACTTTGTTGTGCTCTGATGTATCAAATATTCTGAGAACTGGATGTCTGCAGTTAATTAAGGGTATTTCATAAAGCCTTAAATAACCCTACGAAAGCAATAGACTCACAGGAAGAAAAGAGGCAGGAAAGCAAAACAGAATGAATAATGTGGCATTACAGTGACTTTTCCTGATGATATGGTATGTAGTCACACCCAAGGGCAAAATTGTGTCTTTATGCCTAGAGCCAATCCTCCACAAAGATCATAACAACATCAACAAGAGCCTCAACCAGAACCATCTGCCCCAAATAAAGTGAACCGGGCCTCAACAATATTCTGCTGAGAGTCTATTCTAATTGGGTCAACACGATTTTCCACTTTTGTTGCTAGGTGGTTAATCTAATCTGAGAAGCACCTACTTAAGTTATCCTATTGGCCATCAAGAGACAAATCCATCTGTGTTGGGTCCATCGTCTCATGTTGTCCTCATTCTCATTTAGCCCACATTTATTTAATAGCTTGCTCCAAATCTCAATCATGGTCAAAAATGGTTTCTCTCAAAGGCCTCTTCTACTTCTTTTGTCATTCTTTATGAATAAATGGTGTTTAACTGGGAAGCCTCAGCCTTGAGTGTGAGCCTTTTATCGTTGTCACATATGGCAGCGACACCACAAGCTCATGGGGGATAATTGTTCTTTCTTTGTGAACTGCGACCAAAGGCTCTGTGGTCTTCAGTAAATGCATACTTTACTTCTGCGCTTTTGTCTGTGATTATAGGAGGAGAGGACATAGTTTAGTGGTAGAAGTATGACCTGAGTTTAACTTTATATGAAACATGCCCTCACCATGGCAGCAGCAATTTTCATGTTCAAGAAAATGATTAGGCTGTTTTCCCATCTTAAGCTCACGTTGGCAAAAGGACTGAAATGCGGTGCATCAGACAAACCAAAGGCTCCTACAAAGCTTTACATTGCTGAGTATCTTTGTGGCTTCTATTTTAAGAGGTGATTGGTGTAGAGCAGGCAGGGATGTTTGTGTCCTGGCCTTGGAGACTGGTGCTGCTTACTGATCCTGTCCAGGTGTTAGCCTGGGAGGGAGAGGAAATCTGGGGCACAGTTAAATCAGATCCAGGCCTGGATGAAGAATTTTAGACTGTAGAAGCATACTATAGCGGATGTAAGCTCGTACCAGGCTTTTGAAATCCACTGGTCAGTGTCCAAAGGGCCCGTCCGTTTTTACTCACTCCTTATCTGTAGCAGCTGGAGGGCTTCATTTCCAACATTCCTCTTTGAGTGGATAGAAATGGAGAAGAACATCTAACGCCTCATGTGTTGTACTATAACTTGATGATGCTCTAATTTACTGCTAAACTGGGAAGGAAGCAGTTGTGTCACTGGTTGTAGTTGGCAGAAATTTGATTGATACCTCAAGTCATCAATCTGAGCAGAGTTTGCTGTGCGTGTTTTCAGGGGTAAAGTACAGAGTTAAAATGTACATTAAAGGTTGCCAGTTGCAAATGATGTCCTTTTGATAAAATATGTTATCAAATAGCCTGATAACTACTTGCTTAACTCAGGTGGTTTTCCATCAAAATTCAGTACCACTTGGGAATTGGGAATAGGACGAGGAATAAAGTACCGTAGTACTGGTGAAACGGTCGGTACACTACTTTGTCAAAGGTAACGCTCGGGATGGCCCTCTGTCTGTAGTGACCAATCAGAGGCCGGCACTTGCCATGTTTAGTACCAGCTTGGCTTGCTTGGAACCTAGACAAAGGTAGTCCCCATTACCCCATGACACAACCTCCTTCCTGTGCATGCTATACATAGACGGACAATGTCAGTCAGTGTCCTTTCGGACTACCCCTCCTACTGCAGGCTACTTCTGATGTCAAAGGATTGCTGTAACCTTGGCAGACAGTAGAGAGTAAAGGACACACTTTAGAGCTGTATTCATGAAACACAGTGGCTTCTCAAATTGCTCATCTGTCAGGGATGCGGTGTGGGCTCAGTTGAGAGAGCAGCATATGAGGCTCTAAATGCACATTTCAAGGTTTCTGACTAGTCCGCCTGCCCTCACATGCTGCGGTGAAGCATTAATTTTAGGTCCCTGTTTAGACCAGCTTTTCAGGTCAGAATTAGATGAGAAAGTTGGTGCTTGTTCAGAGTGGAATTGGACATCACCTCTATTTGTCAGAAAGAAAGACTGGCTTGAGATTTAGAATGGTGAAGAAAAGGTCACCATGTCCAGCAGTACTTCCCGCCTATACTGTTTTACTGTCCTTTAAATCCTTGACAGGTGCGAGCACTTAACTGCAAGCCTCTTTCATGATACATGCATATGCCATGATGTGCGTGTGTGTCTGTCTATACACATTTCATGTTGTGGTTGTGTTTGAATGTGAGACAGGTGCTAGGGTGCAGTAAAGTTTCTGTGCAGTTGTAGCAGTATGCTGAAATAGAAGAGGTTCAACTGGCGCCTGGCAGCCATAGTGCTCTGCTCAGATATGTGTGCCTCTGGCAGTTTGACACACACACACACACACACACACATGCATACCCTCACTCACTCTCTCTCTGAAGTACACTGGCACCCTCAGCCTTTTTTTGTGTCCGGGGGCTTCAGGTAGACAACGTCATCAGGCTGAGTGGTGCCAGCCCATTTTATAATTGGATTTAGTTTTGGCAGTCTACCTTCCCCACCCTCAGCCAGGTACCATTGATTTATGAGGGTGGTCTGGGAGGCTGTATGTCATTGAATCCGAGCACTGCACCACACTGAACGCTTTGTTTCTGTTATAAGTGGCTCTGCTGTCACTGAACGAAGAGACACTGTGATTTCCTGGACATAGACATCCTACCAGTTAGACCCTTGTGGGTGCTTTTATGTCCTTACCTGTACTCAGCTGATGGGATACAAAACACTGGCTGGAGAACCAAGCTAGGAATGGCAGTTGGAGGTGTGATGCCAAAGAACGTCTCACACATTCTCCAGTTTGGTTGCTCCATTTGGGGGTTGGGTGACAGTACCCTACGTCATCCTGTATTAAGGGTTGTCTATTCAATGCACTGGCAGCCAGCTGGTTCACCCCCACACATCCTCACCCCTTCTGCCCCCCCCCCTTCTATCCCCGAATCCAATGACCTTTTGCCGTTCAGGGAGGATGACGGGGTTACACGCCACCAGAACATGCAGACTATGACCTCTTAAGCAGCATATAAGCAGCCTTGGAATGCAAACAAATGCTTCCCCTACCCTTGAACTCCCTCTGACCTTGGTTTGTGTCCAGGAAGGAACTGACAGTGGGGAAAATGGGTTGACGCTATACCTGCCATTCACCTCTCTGTGTGGCAAATGGCATGGCCACCATCTCGTCTCATGAAGTCTTTGTCAGTGTGTTTCAGAGCTTCTAAACCAGCACAAGTAGTAGAATGGGTCAGATAGGCCCAGTTGGAGTCAGACTGGGAGTTAGGAACATCCAGACAGGCAGTGAGCACCCAATTTCTCAATTGGGACAATAAGCAGTCGTCAGTAAATATCAACTACCAAGATAATTGCTTTAAAAAATCTTTTCCATATTCAGTGCCACAGTAAAATATGTCAACAAGGCATTTTCTAGTTCAGTATATCAACATTTATATCAACATTTTGACCTCATGTCCTACATCACAGAGGCAGTTAAGATGTCCAAATTTGTCCCATCATTGCTGAAATGTGTCCACCAGTGATGGAGAAAGTCAACTTCTATCATTCAGTTACATTTTTACGTGCATCACACGTGAGGATGGCAATTCTTGAGTCGAGAGTGGCGAAATTTACAGGGGGTGAGTCCGATGCAAGAGGAAGTGAGAAAATAATACTGAGGCAATTTCTAGGGAACATCAAGTGCTGACCTTGTGTTCCCGATCAGACTGCTTAGGGCTCACTGTGCTGCAACAGAGCCAGCATTCACTGCAGCGTGAGTCACAAACGCAGCTCAGAGGAAAAAAAACACATGATGCTCCTCTGAACCATTCTACTTGATTGATATTGTGTGAAATTGACATTGATAGTTAAATTAGTGTGTGCATGTGTGTGTTTTTAGCTTTAGCTTAGTGTGTTAGCTTTGGTTGAAGCGCTGGCTGTGCTGCTGTTACACACTCCTACACTGAAGATGCTAGTTTGGCGGTAGATTGGTATCCCAGTGACAGGGGTGTTGTATTAACTTTTTTATTGGGAAATGAAATGTGGTGTTTTGTGACTTGATAGGGTTTTACCCAGTTTACAGTTACAGCTGATATTTCCACTTTGCTGGTTCACACTTCCTAGCTACAACATTATGGCACTGGAAGTGGGATGAGAGGGAGAACAAGAGAAGTAGACATGCATGG